>JAVQKC010052833.1:0-72156 GCA_036025475.1 Philypnodon macrostomus | reverse complement strand
TAAAAGCAATCAAACAAACCTGGGAAGGACACACGGAGTGGAGCACGTTTGTTGAACCACCCGGAACACATGGGTCGCAGTGAAGCGACGCATGTGCGGCACATTGACGCAGGCGCAGTGCAGCGACACACACACCCACAGTGGAATCAGTGGATGTATTCTTTTTCTTGCCGCAATGGAGGGTCTAAGGACAGGGGATGTCCTGTTGTTTATGTGTTTATTGATTGTCTATTAACTTGTTACTTGTTACTTGTTTGCAATGACCGTGTTTATTGTTTACATACATCTCTTTTTGTGAAGCCCTCTGAGGCAACTGTGTTGTGATTTATGTCTATACAAATAAAATTGAATTGAATTGAATTATGATACTTATGAAAGAGAAATCTAGGCCAAAAAAAAGATTAATAATGTGGACGTACCAAAAAGCAATGCAATTCATGGCAAACATCCAGCTAGTAGTTGTAGAGTGTATCTTTTAAATGCAAATGTGTTTAGAAAAATGGTATTCTGGAATTGGCATAAATAGCAGTTTTTGTTCAAGGGAGCCCTGTAAATAACTGGCTATTGTGCAGGGAATACCCCGCCTCAGCCCTATAGTTGCTGAAATTGGCTCCAGCTTGCGACTTCCAATGCAATCCAATCGAACTTTATTTCTAGAGCACTTTAAAATCAACAGGGTTGGCCAAAGTGCTGTACAAACAAAGGCAGTTGAAGATTGCATAAAATGAAAAGTTAGGTGGGGGGAAAAAAATCTAACAAAAGAGTCAAGGTTATAAATACAAAATAGTATGAGACCAGAATAGCCTATTTCTACTTTTTCAAAATTTAAATAAAGATGAGGAAAAATTATCTGTTTTTGCAGCTACATTTCAGCAACAGTTTATTTTCTAAATATCCCTAAATTGCAATTGAAATGAGCTGTCAAGAAAATGTGTTATAAAGCCAGCAGAGTTGATTTCCCCTGGTAATGCTCAAATGACCTCACAATGCAACTGTAATCGCTCTCATAGCTCCCCCAGAAGCCGGCCAATCAGAGCGGCTAAAGCCAGACGAGCACTTTAAGATCGGTTACAATGCAAACTCAGCAGCACTTTGCACCTTTATGATAATGCCTTAAGAGTGTGGGTGAAAGAAATTAATCTGCCAGCCATTAGCAATGCTTGTGAATCAGCAATTTCTATACAAAACCAAATAGGGGTCAGCAATGAGCACTATGAAGGAATATTTTTCTATTTCTACTTTCATTGTGTTCACTGGTAACACATGTATTCAGATTTGAATGTGTATAGGTAAAAAAATGAAAATCCATTAGAGTTACAATCAAACTGTAAACAGTCTTTGCTTTGTCTTTCGACCAGCCCTGTACCAGAAACATTTCCCAAATAAGTTGATTAACTATATCAACTATACAAACAGCTCTGATAAACTTTTTCAAATTCTCCCAGAAGCAAAGTGGAAGATGGTTTGATGGAGTGTGAAGTAGCGACAGGCAGGTGTTACATTACATTAGTGTGTGCTGTTCACGGAGCATCTGTTATGGGGGTATGCACAAATATATGCATTGCCATGTGTTCATGTGTACAGATTCAATTTGGTCTATTATGAATAATATTAAATAAAGAAATATAGGTATAATGTAAGTGTTTGGCTTACCTGGTCAAAATGCTGAACAGGGGGCTCTCTCCTGTAAAGCTGGAGCTGCTTGTCAATGTTGTCCTTCAAGCACTGACACACGCGGCGCTTCTGGTCGGCTGAATACGCTTCAAGACTGAGCAGGCAGTCACACTTCTACAGACAGCAATAGGGGAGTGAGGGAGGAGAGGGAGAGGAGGAGGATGAGACAGCGGCTAAGTTAATAAAGTCAAGTATATAGATGTCAGAAATGGACAGCAGTGAAACAGCTTTTTGCTTGACTGTATGTTTTTAAAGGTATAGTCCATAAGCTTCCTGAAATATATTTTTTCTATATCTGACACTGTTTTATGATGTAGGTATTCTGAATGAATTATTAGTATACTTTAGTCCCTTTGCTGGCCTCTACAGCAACATCTGATCTGACTTTGTGGGTTAACACTTTGATAAATAGTATTTGAGTTTTACTTTAGTTCCTCCCCTGGCCTCTACAGTTGACCTCCTTTAAATCATAGAACAGGGTCAGATAGTCAATTTTAAGCATTTTTTATTTTATATATATAACTTTTTCTGATTTTACGGACTACACCTTTAAGTTTCAGTTCTCCTATATTATATCTTTTTCAAATCACTCCCCAATAAACGTGGTTGTGTGAGAAAATCCCTGTAGATTAATTTATGAAATATGGTTGTTTGCTGGTTGTTTGGTAATTTTCTTTACTGTGTGTCCTTGGCTATTAACCAAAATGTTTTCTCTCAAACCACACACTTTACTCTAGTTTGTAATATAAACGGGACATAGATCACCAGCTCTAGCAAAAAGCAAGCATTAGTGAAATGAGATAGTGGCCAGAGCCTTCTTTAGGCAGAATTTGATCCGCTGACAAATTGACTGTGTGACCAGTAGCAAAGACGCTTCTCCTCAAAAAAGAACAAATCAATACGGGCTTATATTTGACCACCAGTGGTTATGTGGAGATGGAAGAGCCTGGTCCAACAGCTCATTCACTCAATAAAACTCAGATACCCCTCAGCTGACTTTCCAAGACATCTACAATCTGTTCATTTTGAATCAATATTGATACATGAATGGAGCCATTTCTGTTGGTTATGCCCCTAATACTGTTATGATTGAGTGCAGATCTTGTTACAAATTGATGCATTACTGAGAAACATTTATCTCAATATTTACTTTGAATCATAATTTAAAAGAGATAAGAGCTAATAAAATCTTGATTCAATATTATGGTCTTAAATTGGTCTTAAATTGCCCATTAGGAATCCCACACTGGCTTATTTGGTTACCAATAAATTATAGGATAGCTCATATGAATTATCTTTTGGTTACTTCAAAAATATCAATAATGGCTTTCAGTAAATATATTCAATTGTTTCAGTGTTATGTTTATTTACACTTGTTTGTTACTATCACAAGATTTATTTTGAGAAAGAGCAGTCAAAACATGTCAACATGCGAAAACATGCTTTTATATCAAATTCTTCTTCTTCTGGAAGACCAAATTAACCTTTTTGGACAAGTACATATTTCACTGGTCTCTTTATTAGACCATCTGTAGACCACCTGCTTCTCGTTTTCACAAGCAGTTAAATAGGTCTACCTAATAAAGTGGCCACTGAGTGTAGTTGTATAACTCAAAATTGAAATAAAAATGATAAGTATTATTTACACGTGTGTAGACCCAGAGACTGACATGTATCAGAGGTCAGTGGTATTATGCTGTATATTACAGTATGTCCTCACTCTCATTCAATGTCCTTTTGAAAATAGGGTGCCATCTGAGCCATAATGGTCATGCAGTGAGGAAAGGCACTGAGAGCCTTTTTACGGCCTAATGTTTTAACGCTGATGGTAGCAGTTTGAAAATAATGGAGCAAAAAAGGTGATTGGTACACAAAACATTTGTATTTTAATGAAAAGCCTGTACTAACAGAAGAACACATTATAGTTTAGTCCCATATGTGCCCCCAAGAAAAGTCTGTCAACAGCCAAGCTCATTAAAGGTAACATGAAAAATACAACAGAAATGAACCAGCAGTAAATTTCAAAAAGCCTGACTGCTCGTAGATGATGATGATTATCTTTGAAATCTATCATTTTGGACTGGATAAGTTCACACATCTGGACTATAATGCCCTTTACCAGGCTGTGTCAGGGAATCATACAGAACTCATGTCATGTTAATGTCAGCACCCTGAGGACCGGTGACTGCAGGGATCACTGAAGCATCCTTTAAAACCCAAAGGAAGCAAATACATCTGGAACACAAACATTTATTACAAATAAGGATAAATAGGGCATTAAGTATAGTATTATTTAGAATGTTCTTTTAAGTGACGTCTGATATGGGACATATGGGTTTGCTTACTAGAAAAGTCTTTATTAGCTTTGGAAGTAAATTATGGTTACTCCATAAAAATGTGTTCAATACTAAACTGCTAAGGTATAAACTGAGCATCAGAATGGGGAAATGCTGATTTAATGTGGCATAGTTGACCATTTCTACAGTATTTAGAGAGACTGGTCCCGAAAGTAGAAAATAGTGAGTAAAGATTTGAGGGGCAAAATTGCTTAGCTAATGCCAGAGGTCAAAAGATAAGGGCTATCACAAAAAAAAACGCAACTAAGAGTATATACAGAACACTATTTCATTTTACAAGGTATTCATGGAGACAAATTCAAGTGTGATATAAATAATCATTTAAGTAGACTTTCCATATCCTTCATATAGCTGGTCAGTGTTTGTGGATGAGTAATACAGTAAAAACAATGCCGTGCATAAGGTTTGCCGGAGAACATTGCCTCATATGGACAGTTTTTTCCAGGCAATTCCCCGTTGTCCCACATTAGAGCAAACCCATCTGTGATGCAGTGGTTGTCAGTCCCAGAGGTCTGTGCACACCTGCATCCACAGACACGCACACATCATCATGACCCAGCTTCACAGTGGGACACAATACCAGTTTGACAGCATATACCAAAATACTATCCTTGCTATTCATTTACAAGGGTATGGTTCACAAAAATTAAAAACACAAAACAACAACTAGGGGAGCAACCAGCTGGGTTCCAAAGCTGCAGGGGGTTTGCTATTGGAGGCAAATGGGAGACATGTGATGCACTGTATAACTCATAGACCAACGTTAATTAAAAAAATAAACATAAAGTCTATTGTTAAAACGTTGCTATTATGATGACTTTGTAGCTTTGTGTTGTTTCCTTGTCAAAAACATCCCAGAAAACTAAATATTGTATGCTGTGGCACTGGCCCATTCAGAAGCTTTCTATTGTTTGCGTTAGCTGTAGTGGGTGTGGTCAACAGGGGCAGAGAGGGCCTTAAAAGAATACATACCTAATTTGATAAAATTTTCAGTAGAGACCAAGCGTAATTTTTTTTTTTTTTATAAATAAATATATTTGAAAAATTATAATTGCATAATATACATGGTAAACACAATTATGTAAAAATTGTTTTTTTTTGTTTTGATTAATTTTGTCTTTTTTCATTTGTATGTACTAAGGCTTATAGCATTTATCATAGGATTTATTTAGTGATTTTCTTCCACAGCCACTTGCAGCATGTCATCACATTACATCAGCTAAAATAATTAGTCATGTCAAGAAACAGGTCACATTTTGACAGTTGGTCACACAGCACATGTTTTAGGTGGGAGAGGGTCTAGAGCGAACTGGAGCCTCATACAATGTTGGCACTGCAATCAGTTTTACAAGAACAACTCTTTTTTTTCTTTTTTTAATTGAGCCAGACTCTGCCGTTGTAATGTTGATGGATTTACCATTCATCTGGAAGGAAACAAAATTAGGGCAAGTGACAAAAAATATTTATCTACAACAGCACATTAGTGTCTTTCAGAGCAAATCTCTTTTGGCTTTGAATGTATTTGGGGTTTAAAAATAATTCAGAGGAATTTCTCAAACTGAGGGGAACTAGCCTTTGGGGACTTTTAGATGGTTTCTCGGTATTTAACTGCATCCGGTCAGTCCATGCAGGATTAAGTCAACAATATTGTTACATAATAAATAAATAAACATATAGTATGTGTTTTAGACAAGTTAAAAGACATGCTGTTGGGTAGGTAAGTATCTTTAAGAAATGTGCAGTTTATTTACTTTATTTTATTTGATCTAAAACCAGTCATTGCCACATTTGTATACAACGTTACTTCCCACATGCTTCAGTGGTTGTAGGCTGCTCACATCTTTCTGTAGTTTCATGCTAATCCTAGAAAGACTCAGTGATAATGAGATTAGAGTTTGTGGAGCTAAACCAGGTGATTACTCATTAGAAGAAATGGTAAGAAATTGTTAAAAAATATATAATAGAAATAAAAAATAATAATATAATAATAATAATTTTGGACTTATATGGTATGGTATGGCCACATTCACATAAAAATAAAATAAATAAATAAATATTTGCTCACTCACTTTGCAATTTGTGATAATATAATATTGGTACTTTACTGCCTTACCCAACACTTGCCTAAACACTTGCTCAATGCTGTATAACATATTGGCTGAAGTAGACAGTAGATTCCTTACTCAGCTTCTTACTGAGGTCTATGTATATAAATCCACTCATCCAAGAGATAAACATGAGAGCTAATGAAACTAAATTCAATGAATGGCCACTGGTCTGCCTTGGAGTGGCTAAAAATACAGACAGCATTTCCCCTTAATCAGATTGATTAAAGTGCTCCTTGGTTGAAGCCCTCCCCTGAGCCATCTGGCAGATGAGTTTTCACTGTCACTGTATTGCTGTCAACACGGCTTACCTAAACTGGTTTGACGTTAGTTAGCAGGGTTTCAGTGACAGCTCACATACCTGATATTAGCCCCAAGCAACAGTGAAGAGCCATTTTTTACCCCTCCAAGTAATAATGATTTTTTAATATGGAGCTGTAGTGTGCCACAAAGTTTTTGTGCATGAAGAAAAAAAAACTACCTTATGGCATATTTGGGACATATGGGGAAATAAGCAGAAATAAAATTGCATCTGCCGGACCAGAACTATTTAGTACATACGGGAAGTATACAAATTGAAAAAAAAAAATTGTGATATAATATTTTTACCATACCCCTGCCTCTGACAAATATTGGCCCTGTATCATAATGGTAATTATTTCTTTAGTCCAGGGATAAACGTTGAGTCAACAAGCACTTATAACTGACAATAGCAGCATCCACTCAAAAGTAATTGTTTCTACTGAATACAGTCCAGTAAAAGAGTACTAAATAGAAAAAAATTGCTTCCTTGCACCAATACTGAACCATTGTGAGCTGTCATCCAAATCTATTTTTAGAGTTACACTGCATATAACTAACCATCCAATGTTAGCGAAAACATAGCCTATTTAGTCCCTATAAAACTTCCTTAAATTGCAAAAAAAGAGGTGACAGACAAAGGCACAAGTGGACTGGCCACCTGACAGGTCCAGCTGGTGTGAGGAGGGAACAGCGGATACAAAACTAGACAGTGGCAGGTCGCTGCTCTCAATTCACACCACTCAAAATTACCGGTACAGGCTGCTAGCTGTCACATTTTTCAGCAGTGAACGTCCATTATGTCTATAGTAATGACACACAGGTCCGGTCAGTACTGTAGCCTCAGAAAACCTGCAAAAACCATATATAAAAAAATTTAAGGGTAACAATAAAACTTTTTTTTACCTTAAATTAGTAGCATTAGAGAGTGCATCAAGCAAGTGTACCTGCCCCCACAGAATGGTGAGGGCTCAAAGAAATAGAAAAATGCTAAACTAATGCAGACTTGGCATTTTGTTTTCAAACTTATGATGAAGTCCAGATGCCTTTAATCTGTGTATTAAGACAAGGCATTATAGGGAGCTCTGTAGAGCGACCTAAACAGTGGGGAAAAAGTTGCTCTTCTTGCTGTGAGGCGACAGTACTAACCACTTTGCCACCATGTTGCCAGGATGGTTACTATACCTCAGTCACATTCAAAGTTATGAGCATGTTATAAATACATCTTCAAAGAACTGTCAGTAGACATACAGTACAATGAGCCAGTATTGTACTATCAAAGATCAAAGGGTACTTTTCTATAGCAAGTCTCTATACATTGTCACAGCGTGATTCCCAATTAGTCACAGACCATAGACTGGGGCGCCTACTGTGACCTCTGTATACGTCACATCTGAGTTAGTTATGGATCAAACCACCGGCACATCATGGCTCTATAATTGAATCCCCTTATCAAATCGATAATAGCAATGTCGTCAGTGCTGTCTTCGTCACAAGCCAAGACATGTATCATCTTCAACTCTAATATGGGGCTTTGTATCTATAGAATGGCATACTAGCAAATTACTTGTTAATAGATGCTAATAGTGGCTAGGTGGTTGAGCAGTATCAGTTGTATTGTCCTGTCTACTCCCAATAATTATTTATTAAAAAATATTGCACCGATTTTAATGAAATTTTCCGGGAAGTTGATAAAATTTCTGGGGAAATAAGCTGCCCTGGTTGAGGTCTGCGCTCTCTGAGTGCTTTCTAGTATTATCTTGTTACCATTCATACATGAGATTACAAGGATGCAAGGGTAATTACATAATTATTTGATAATTATTAATTAATTAATTACCTGTTCATTACCACACAAATGCCATAGTATTACTTTGCTGTAAGTAAAGTGGCAATAAATGATCTAATTCCAGCCACATTTTTGAAGGACTTTTTCTCTATGGTTTAAAAATTCCCCTTTCTGTTTTTGAAAGGCTCACAAAGACGTTTTCATAAGGTCTGGTAAGGTTCAGCAGAAGGTAATCAGGTCCAAGTGTAGTCCTCATGCATGACTGTCTTATGACCATACTTGAGAATTAGCAATAAATAATTGCTTCCTCTTTCAAGTCAAATGCTGTTATGACGCAGGCATCTTGTGATATTCTGTCTGAAATACGACATACTCATTAATAAAACCAACAAATAGCTCTTGGTATTTTCAGTTGAATAAAAATGGATCATTGTTTAATTTTGTTTTTCCCACATATCTATTTCTAGTTTGTTTATGTGTTTTCCTGCTCTTATGTGGTTCACCGAGACAAAACTTCCATGAAACTTAGCATGGCAACTGAAAACCTTTGGCCTTAGCCCTTATAGCCGCTAAGACGGATGATGCGCACATGACACAGCCCAGATTTTTTCTAAAGGCATACTGTTTTCATACAAAAATTCCTGCTTCTTCCATTGCCTCTATTTATAGCTTCAGTGTAGCGTGATTTTCCGATCACTCGCCTTCTGCATATAATCACGTCAGTTGTGCTTTTATTACATAAGCTTTCTAGATTTTTCAAAGGAAGATTAACACTCAAGGGCAATATTTTTCATTCAAACAATGACTCTATAAATATAAAATAATGTATCAGTCATGCCTTTAGTAAATGCACTAAAACTATTAAATGCTGCTAAAATATTCAATAAATCACGTTTTTATAAATCACTTATGCACACTCTTCCATCAATGTCAATTAATAATTCAGGAGGTGATTACCGTTGGGCCAGCACCTGATGGAGCAGGAAGATAACCCACACTAAAAGAGAATATATACGAGTAGTGAAACCTGTTGGACGCTGTCGATCTAAATGTAATCATAGAGCCAAAATGGAGGTCTTTAAGTGATTCAGTTCAGATGTATAGCCACTGTCACTGCAGCTCGGCCAGTGAGTTCTAACATCTTAAATCACAGTGAAAGCAAGTGTACGCTCAAAGTTGTGGCTCAAGAGGAGGAAGAAGGGGACATGTCAGTTCAATCCGACCCAAGAGGAACTGCTCCTGCCTAAGCCTGGTTATGGATGGGTTCCATAAAGTAGGGTTTTTGCTGACATAAGCCCCTGATCTGGATACATATCATTCACAGGGGCCGATAACAGTCTCTGTACATCATGAAGAGGATTTGGAAGCACATGTGTAGACCTAGCATTGTATTAATAAATAGAGGTATGCTATTTATATTAAGACATTGTATCGTGATATTGTTGAATCATGCTACAGTGCATTAATTTATGCATACAGTGCCAATGCCAGTGTTCATATTAATAAAAAAAAGGAAAATAAAGTGTATTAGGTATTATGATGAATATTGGATTGGAAGTACATTGAATTTGTAATTAAAGAGGTTTTATGGAGACAATGATAGTAATAGTCTTCTGTCAACTAAAATTGCTATTGAAATTGTGATCTTGGCTTAATAAAATCATGATATTATATTTTTACCAGTTTGCTCATTAATTCAAAACAGAAACAAAAAGCTCAGTTGATAAGGTCCATCGTAAATGCATGAAAAAACAGCAAGCCTTCAACATGTAATGCAGTCAAAGTTTCATGTCTCATATTCTATACACCAAACCAGATATATTATGACCTTTTCCTGCTCAGACCGCAGAACAAATAGAGTATTTGTATGCAAAGAACTGCCTGCACCAAGCAAGCCTGATCGCACAGCTCCCTTAATGCTCACCAGCCTACACACAACCGCCACTGTGATTTCACCTAGTTTGGCACAAGCTCTCTCAATTTGGTGCCTCTCCTCATTTTGCAGTCCCATTGGATGTATAGCAAAGGTTTATTTTTTCAAAGTCATAAGGGCTAATGTAAAACAAGTAAAGTACAGTAACACACAGCATGTATTAAGATGACGTACGTCATTAGTTACTGTATGAGGTGAGAGGTGAGAGTTTGTTTATAGTGCGCTTAGTGTTTCAGTGTTTCAGTGTTCAGTCTCACATTAGCAGTCATAAGTTAATTAATTTGTTTTGCCACAGAATGAACCTGCAAATGGTCCATGAAAAATACAAACATACAATGATCTAGTCTGCATTCAAAATATACAATCAGGTTTTTATATATCCTCAGTATCTCCTTACAAGTTATCAGAAAATGGTAACGTATATAGATAGCACTAATGCTTTTGTCAATCTCATATAAAACCCAGTGTAAATATAGGACTAGATTGATTGCCCGCTGGCAACACCAGCACTTGGTATCACTTACATCTCCAGTGTCAGACAGTAGATGCTGCTGAAGAGAACTTGAGTCCCTGATAAACCTTTTCTTAGGTCCGGCGCGGTCAGCCACGTTGCCCATGATGATGACCACCCGATGACTCACGAATGACCCTTATCGGTACACTTGTCAAAAACTAACACAGCCTGTCCTTGCTCGAGGCTGTCACTTCACCTGCAACACAGATTCTTGCTTCCTTTTCTTTTCTACGTCACTGACACACTTGCACGCCTAAAACAAGGAAGACATTCACACCCCCAGCTACACACTTTCTTTCACGTGTAAATCTGGGTTAGAGCAACTCTGTTAGGAGCTTCTGCTAAAATAGAATGACCTCCAACAATAAAAGAGAAGGGCAAGGAAGGAAAAAGGGACAGAGCGGACAAGGATCTCAAAATGTTGGAAAATTGAAAGTCAAAGAATATGACATGTGCTAAATTCAAAATATAGTCTAGCCTTTGGGACACACATGGCAGCATAGAGGCTACAGATGTTAGAATGATACCTGTTCAGGGATCTACTCGGGGAACATGTGGCTCCGGTAAACACAACATGGCTGAATTTTCCTATTTTAGTCTCTATTTACAGTTTAAATAATGCCAGACCTCTAATACAATGACCTTTAATCATGGACCACTGATAATAAAGCTACACTACATAATTTTGTAAAACTGTGCAAAAAAGTTTGAATGAGGCGCTCCCCTTCCCTCTATCACCGTCTCGCACATGAAGCATGCACTATATCATGTGTACACAAACCTGGAAGTATAAGAATAACAGGCAGCAGTCTGGAGCTAGCTTTTAATAGTTTTTAAAATAGCTGTTTTGCATTTTGAAATCAGCTCCCTCACATTATTCCTGATAGAGTTTAGTTGTGGATAGATAATGTATCAACTAATCAGAGCACTCATGTCCTGTGGAAGCATGTGGATCTGAAAGACAATTTTTTTGTACTACTGACTGAATAATTATATTTGATTAAATACAAGGAAAACAATCTGATTTAAAAACCAGTTACCAGTTTTAAGAATGTATTTTGTAGAGAGTCCTGGCCCCTATTGTACATGCTTTAGTGGTATGTGGCAATTCAGAATACCCGGAGGAAACCTGCACTGTGAGGCAACAGTGCCAACCACTCTACACTGTGATTTCCATAACATCAAATGAACCCCTGAGTTTTAAGCATGAGAGATATTTTTGGCACCATCATCTTTAACATTTCAGTTTTAACGTCCACAAATCCAAAATGTATGAGTCAAGCACTAGCACAGCCTACTGCCGTGATGATGATAATAATATAATATGATTGACCTCATGTCACCTGTGAGTGCTATGATCATTGGCATTGTGGTTATAGTCTGACATAACGGCACAATGATACACACACAAAATGAATTCTTCTATACATGCATACTGGTGACACTAGAACAGCTTACATGTGACTGGTGACACATTTCAGGAGATTATTGGATTTGGTATCGTTCTTGCTGCAAATATGAAGGTGACCGTAATCCTTTATAAGATCAAACTATGTCGTGGCTTTTGGCTGACCATCGTAATGTGTACACAGAACAAATGTTGACCACCATGAGTTTATCTCCAGCTTGTCCTTCTCCCTGCTCGGTTTTTCTTGTTATTTTAGAGCATGTGTGACCTTTGTGCGCAGGCCTGAAAGAGCAATTCAATTACAAGTCTATCACATTACACACATCTTATCGAACACAAACACACACAAAACAGCAAGGGCCAGGGTCAGCATGCACACTTCAATAACATCTTCTCCTTATCTGTAGTCGGCAGTCGAGACCCCATGTGGGTATTCGATCCTCACATGTGTTGCTTCCCCTTGTTTATCTGCATCCACATCACATATTCTTCCAAGCTTCAATGCATGAGGTCAATGACTTGGTAAAGAGGCCATTATTACTAAATGAGAATAGCATGCCCCTTGATGGGTCGCTGGCATATTGTTAAACTTTCTAGTAAGGAAGAAAAATAGGCCATATCAAATTAATGAGAGCTAGACAAAGCACACAGACCTGACACGTGAAAAAGAAGAAGCAGCTACTGTTTGCTCCCTGAGGTACCAAATAAACTGCTGACAGGTGTATCACTTTTAATGGATGACTCCAAACACGGTATGGTGTGTGTGTCTGTCAGAAAGGCTGACAGGATAGTATGACAGAGGAGAGTGGGGAAGCTGAGCCAACTAAATCGCAGCCAAAAAAACAACTTTTGCTTGATGCAGCTTACAATGCATAATGCTGCCTTATGGTGTCTTTTTTATGCAGGGCTGCACTCGATTAGATAGCAATATCTGGATACCATTAATAATGTTCAATTTATAATACAAGACTGGATTCACTGGGCCAAAGCCTACAAAGAACTGAATCATGACTAAACCAAGTCTATATTTTTGGGTTTAGGACTAAAACTTTTTTGGACATAATATAATTTCATTTTCTATGACTTATGGATGTAAATTTCAGTCAGATGGAAGACATTATTGCAATGGATTTAGTTTCTTGCAGTAAGTATATTGCAATTGTCTGCTTTCTGTCAAGAGACATTACTGCACAATACTTTTGATGCTATAGAAAAAAGTAATGTCTATTGCATCATATAAGCTGGACCACTCACTGCCACAAACCAACAAATTCTATTAGGAGTTATTTAAAGTCCAAACCTGATAAACCATCACAAACTCTCCCCTCCCTGCTTCTTACATTTATACAAGCTGCCCAATTGACCCTTCTTGTGGTTGGAAACATTGTAAAACATTCTAGAAAGTGTACTGCAGAAATTAAATGACTGTAATGCATTTCCTATGGAGAAATTAGCACTAGCATCAAAAATCACAAAGTGCAAATAAACAAGGTGGCTTTGGCAACAGACAACATATCAGCTACACGCAGGTAATGTCAGAGCCTGGTTAGAAAACACTTGCGAAGGTACCGACGCTCAGCCGTTTTATTTAATTTAGCGTTTAGCATAAAATATTAGCATTGAGCTAAAAGCTAAATAAGTAAGTATACAAGTACTTACAGAAATGTTGACGACCACAACAGTTCGTGTATGCTCAGAGGGTAATCCTCCATTCATCACAAATCCTTCTTTAATAAGTTAGAAAATGTAGCTGATTGTCAGATCTTGAAGCTAACAATTAATTTAGTAATTTTTAACAAATATGTGGTATTAAATGTTTACTCTCCTATTAAAATGAATAGAAGCACGTTCTTTTGAAGCACAAAAAGAGCGCAGTTACATGCATCATTTGTGGAAGGGCTTTTTCAGCCTGTGAGACTGATATTAGCCACTTCTCATTAAGTTGAAAATCTACAAAAAAAAAGACCTGTTAAAAGATTCATAAGAAGCTAATGGGATTGTGTTTCAAAGTGAAATGGTTTTCTGCATGTTTGCATGTGTGCATGTGTGTAACTCAAGCAAAAAGGGTTGTACATATATAGTTAGTGACAAGAAATAAAGCAAAAAGTAAAGTAAACTACTTCTGGGGTAAATGCTCCAAACATTGATAAAGAATCCACTAATTCCTTTATTAAACACCAGTGGCTGAAGGAATTTTCCAGAGAAAACACTGGATCCAGATGGTGTTCCACATCTAAACCAAAAACGAATCTTGAATCTTAAAATTGCATACTAATGTGACCATTACTTTTTGAGTTACAGTATCTTGCTAACCAAAACTAATAACCAAAACAAAATGTTAAAAAAAATCACTACAGATTTTTCTCAACAAGTTGCCCACTGTTCTGCCCTGCATATAAAGTTAAATGTGGTAACCTCATTCCTGCAGAAGAAAAGCAAGTCATTACTACCACCTACAGATTAGTTTTCTAACTACAGCTGATATGCCAGTGCATCTGAAATAGCAATACCCTACTTAAACAAATGCAGATACAAACCACATTCTCACTTTTCCTTCCATTACTTGTTTACTGTATTGGACTAAGCTCAATTTCGTAACCAAACAAAACACAAAAAGTATCTGCACATGTTAAAAAGTAATCCGTGAAGTTAAAAGGCTACCCACTACCCCATTCAAAGCCAGAAATATGCAATGATTACCTCAGGGCTTTGTTTGTGGAAAATATTCAAAAAACAAGGCATGTTGGAGGGATTCTGTTCAGCGAGGGAGAACATCAACAAAGACATTTTCATTAGATCTGGCTGCTAATCCTCATGTCTCCCTGTAATTTGATTTCCAGCACAGTCAATTGCCCCTCTGGCTCAGACATGAGACCTGCCTTTTTTCCTCATTTCCTCCCCACAAACATACAGTATATACAGGACAAACAGGCTTCTTACCTCCGTCATATGAATCAGGTAGAATCGCAGTTCTTCGACGTAATCTGGAAAACAAAGTCAAATACGTCAATGTACTAAGCTATTATTTTATTTAGCCCCCAAAAATTTAATGAAATAATTTAAGCTACATGAAATTCATATTTTTCCTGGACTGACCAGCCGATCAAAAAAACATAAAAGTAAAACACTATGCATGTTGACTACAGTTGAACAGTGGCAATGCTTGGAAAACCTAATGGTATATTTCAAAAGCACATTTTATGATTACTGGGATTTTATTATTAATCTAGAATACATAAATAGTATTCATTTAATTTATTGTGTTGGGAAAGTAAAATATTTTAACACAAACCTGCTTTGGAGCTAAAGAGTAACATTAAAACACAGTAAGCCAAACAATCATGCATTTTAAAGACCTAAAAATATATATAGCCTAACTGACAGATTTCCTTTTGTGGAGGACATGGTCATTTCCTATTTGTTTTCATTTCCAAAATAAAATTGAAAATAAAAAAAGTGTTAGTTTTCAAGTAGATCAGCAGATGTCAGTGTTGCATCTCTTTTAAGAGCGCTTGCAAGTTTTTCTCCCAGTTATTAAAAAAAACTTTGACCCATAAAGACCTATCATAAATAACACTTTTAAGTTCTATCATGTTATAGTGCACAAGATATGCAATTAAAACCATCTACTTAAAAACCATATACAATTTTACTTCAGGTTGAATTTTTTTAAGGTGAGTTTAAACCTATTCACTTTTTCCCACGGTCCACAGGATAGTATTGGGGTGACAGGAAAGCCCTTGTATTAGACATGCACATCTACACACACACACACACACTCCCATAGTGAAACAAACACAATCCCCCGGCGCCTCTTTCCTGACTGAAGCCAAATAACAATCACAGGCAGCGGGGCGGCAGTATGTGTGTGTGATTGTGTGTATGTGGATGTGTGTCAGAGAACATATTCGGACACGCAAACCCAGCTGAATCTCCACCCTGGTGATCTCAGATGATTTGGGTGAAGGGTGGAGGTACAAGTGGTCAAGAAGAGGCCAATTTTATCTGAACAAAGGGCTATATTTTCTGCTGCACTTACAAGTGAAGATTTCTTTTTCACACAATTCATGGCATAATAACTTTTATCATATCAGCAGTATCTACATATCAGCAGTATCTATACAGTAATATATAGAAGATTGTTAGGGTTTTCAATCACAGAAAAAATACACAAATCAAGTGTTATTGAAAGAAATATAATTTAATCCTAATTAGCATCTAAAGTTAGAGATGGTTTAGACTTAATTTTGGTCATGATTTAGACCTTCTTTAGTGTCAGTTTTAATGTGTTTTGTCTTGATTAAGCCCCGGTTTTTTGACCAGTGAGTCCAATGCCGTGTTTCTCTACTTTACAATCAATTACAATGGTAAAAAATATATATTTCTATGTACAAAAATAACAAAATCTTGTAGACTCAAAAATGTAACATTGTTATTGCAAATTGCATGTTTTATCTAATATTATGGAGTCCTATATTTGCCTATTGAAATCAACCACTACTCTGGGTAGTTATGCATAAAGACAGACTGTAATGGAGGAGTAAATTATTTATGTAAGAAGCCAAGTGAAAATGGTCTTCAGTGACGAGCACCCATGCAAAAATACTACTACACTGTCACCAAAATAGATTTAACTGGGCTGCAGTAAGTATGCTTCCCTGTTATAGAAATAGATTGCTTTTTAATTATGAGCATTCCCTGTATGATTGTAAATGTGTGTGCGCCTCCCTTGACTCCAGACCCATGCCATGTTTTTGCCAACCCATCCAAACAAAGATATTTACAGTAATTCTCTTTTATTTCAATTTCCTCAAGCTGGATTCTGCTTTCACTGCCAACCCATTCTTTCAGTGCATCTACAGGAGGCGACTGTTTACTCTGAGATGGAATAAAGGGAAAAGCAACCAGTGTTTTTCGAAATATCCCAATGTAAATATAAGATTACATTAGTTTGTACCCAAGAGTAGTGATTATATGTGGTATACAGAGAGGTAGAGAGAGAGAGAGAGAGAGAGAGAGAGAGAGAGAGAGAGAGAGAGAGAGAGAGAGAGAGAACAACCTCTATGCTGAGAGTCATACAAAATACTAACCGTGCACCCTTGTATTTTGCTGTTTAATGCTAAAGTCAGGATTTGAGACACATTTTGCTGACAGACACTCACCGTCTTGTAAGCGCAGGTGTCTCAGGTACAGTGGACTCTGAAGAACATTACACCTGCCCGGCTCATCTTCTCGAGTCACCAGCATCAGGTCATTGTAGACAAACACTGTGACCTAAGACGGAAAAGAGCAAGTTTAACACCTTTATCTGGGCAGACACATTTGTTAAACATAATCTCCCGCCTTAACACAGGAAATGCACTTTGCAGAAACATTGTGTCGACCATTTTTCAGCACCCACTCTTGATTTTGTGACCTGTTTTATCTACAATGGCTTTTTGTATTGAAACAATGCACCCTCAACATTTACTGTATGCATGTATGTAGTATATACTATTACTGAAACTGCACCTAAGGCACTGCATATGGATATAATAGATTACTTTTATTATGCAAAGCTATGAAATATTCAACTAAGAAAATGTTTGTTAGGATTAGAGTTATCATACATTTGGTACACTAACAAAACAGGTATTATATATTTGCATTCACCTAGCTCAGGGGCACTGTTTCAAGACAATGCTGAGGCAGCAGGCTTTTTGATATAGCCAGTGTGTGGTTAGATGCTGTTTGAATGTGCATGTGCAGTAGCAACTTGGGTTTGAGTGGGTGGAAGAGGATGTGAGTAAAAAGACAATCAGATGTGGACACACTGTTTCAGTTAGAATGTCAAAAATATACTTATAACAGTTTGTATGTGTTGTAAGGACAGTGCTAGGATTATTGCATATTACAACAGTAGTTTCACCCACACTTTTTCTCAGTATAGCCTTGGCTTTAATACATACAACCAAGCAGGGTTTGGACAATAGAAACAAAAAATATGATTCTATATTTCAAAAAGATCTCATTATGAGTGTAAAATGAGTTTTGTTCTTCTTTAGTGTCTTTAGAGGCATTTAATCTAATTCAAATGATTTGTGATACATTATATTTGTGGACCGAAGCAAACAAAATCTTGAACCTGAATTCTAAACTTACGCTATTAATTCATAATTTACTAGTATCACACTATATGGTATGGTATGGTAATTTTGTGTAGGCTCAAAATGTCTCACCCAGATGTGAACAGCTCCAGTGTTTAAAGCTGGAACAACAGTGTTACTATTAAAAACAATACAGGAGAGCGACACTCCCTCCTGACAAACACTGTTAGTCTGTTAAATATTTGGATTATGAGTGACCACTGAGAGATGCCACTGCTTCCTTCCATCCAACAGTACAGATAAACACTCACTGTGCACTTTATTAGGTAGACCTAGCAAGTCCATTGGCTTGCTGCAATATAATTAGCTATTTGAGTTCACAGGAAGCTGAATTGTTCTACCTAAAAATGGCCAGTGTAGTTTCTTTTGATCTTTGAGACAGAATTTCCTTGGCAGTCAGCTGTGTAGTCCCAGTAACATGTATTAAATATTCATTCATTCATATGTACCCTGTAAGAAATGTTCTACCCCATCTACCCCTCTTCAACTTCTCTCAGGATGCGTCAATGTTGTTCTTTCCCCTGCTATAAATGTACATCTCATAAGGAAACGCACACAAGGATGTGCAGCCAGGCAAGGAACCATCACTTTTAGTTTGACCAAACAACATAACTTAAAGAGACAATGCAAGAAAGCACCACAAGCCTAGTGTCTACTTCAGTTTGTGACCACAAGACTACAGGAGTATGTTGTACTTCTGGAATACTCATCAAGCAACAAGCAAGATGTAGCCATATTGACCGGCTTATATCAACGTAAGAGTGAAATTGTATATTGTTAAAATGGGGATAATTAATAATAATCTTTCTGAAAATAATGAAGCAATATTGTATATAACAAATGTAATATAGACAAACAATACGAAAACTCACTTACCTTGAGCGAGTGATGCTGGCTTTCATGAAGTATCATCTCTTCAGATATGATCAGATTTCGGCTACACAAGTCAATAGGCTGCACAAGAAAATACAGTGTACTTTTGAGAAAGAATAACATGCTTTGGTTAACAACAACAGAAAACATATAGCAGGTGTTTGAATAAAGATTACCATTGCCATTCTTTCTCAAATATCTGCTATTTAAACTGAGAATAAGGTAAATCACAAGAGTAAATCAGTCTGTGGTGTGAGATTGACAAGACACACACCAGGGGACTTCCTCTTGTGCATAGGCTGTGACAGGGGGGCGTTTTCATTGTAGTCATTGTATCAAAATGCTGAACTTAACCCACCTGAACAAAGATGGGGAATATAAGGATCTTGGGAGCCACTTTGACATATCCATAGTTGGCATGAGGAGTGTGCGAGCGGACAATGGTACAGTTCTGGTAATTGGCAAAGTTGTCATTCTGCTGCTGGTAGTTTGGCACGGCTGAATTGGTAGAAGTGGATGCTGTCTTTGTGGTTTTGGTGTTGTTGGACCTCCGCAGGAAGCCGGTGCGACTAGAAAAACCTCCGGAGCTAGTTGTGCCACCAGAGCTCTGTGACTGTGGAGCAGCCCCGGGCGTCTGTCGAGTGGGATATAACCTAGCAGCTGAGATTAAAACAACATTTAAAAAATATTTATAAATGTCACCTGTGATAAAACTTTTCAAATGGACATTTTTTGGATGAGTTCACTAAAGCAAAATCACAGTCTTACCTATTGTACCCTGGTTATCTTGGTAAACAGACCGCATCATCTGAAACATAAAACATTTAAAATTACATTAACTACATTCACTTTCCTCTTTGCAGAAAGTTTTAACTTCTATACTGCATAACAAAACTATTTCAACACGTTTTAAATAAAGGCTGTGGAAAAGGCCTACAGTATGTTGACAATAGCTTGATATGAGATTGACAATGACAATGTATTCCTGTACAACAGGCTTTAGTTACTATAAGGCCCATCTGCACAGTGCCAATCTGACATTTCTATCTGTCACAACGGATTACAATCAACTAATGGAAAAAGGAAAGCTGCCAGCACTTCACATGTTCAGTGTAATAGGCTCATGAGAGGGAGATGTGTCAGAGATATTGTCAAAATATCACTAGGCTCATTGTGTGTTTTGGATATTGATAACACTTAGCAAATTACAGAAGTTTATATATGGGAAAAATGGCTGAAGTAGCAACAAAATAGCTGCAAGTATGCTAATACTTTATAATAGCCTACTAGATACTTCATTTTGTAATCATTTCCTTGTCATTATCTTTATTTAAATATGGCTGTCTTAATCTCTCTAAAAAGGAAAATGAAAGACTGAGAAGGACACACTCAAAGCAAACACAGGCTCACACACACAAAGGACAGGCAACAAAAATTAGTTAGTGTTAGGAAGACTTGATCTAATTTAACTATAATTTAAGCTTGGCACGTTTGGCCGTAAAAAGGGTTAGTATCTCAGCGGTGTGTTAGCTGAGGAATTGAGTCTTTTCAATTTAATACATTCATTTTATTATGTTTTGTAATATATATTGCAATTTAATCAATAAAACAATTTACAAAAGTACTTAAAATAGCTATTTTTATATTTAATACGCTATTTTTTAACATTTACAGTTTATACACATACTGGCAGAGCACAGACACTGTATATATTGTCTTGTATAAATGTTATTAAGAAATACTGCAGGACACCACATTGTCATACAATGTTTTCTCAAAAATCTACCCTTACCATGTGGTAACACGCAACAAATCATAATATGAACAACATGGAGTGACATGTTTAAAATTTTAAATGGTGAGATGACAGCAACCCGAATGGCTCAGACATGATATTTGCAGTCTTTCTATCTATCAGCACCAGGGATGTAAGGTAAAGAGACATATCTAGGATGGGCCAGCAAATGACTCTGATGAGGAGGAGGACGAAGGAGATGATGAAAATGGAGCCCACTCTGCGGTACCTGGCCTCCAGGGTTGATGGGGGACAAGATGATATAGTTGTCTCCATTGGAAGCCTTGACCCTGGTCCCTTTGAGTGTGGCTGTGGGCGGGTGGTGCAGCAGACGTGGTTTCCCATCCAGCTCTTCACATGAGCCCCCTTGGGTCCCCCAGGCCAGGGTCCCCATCCCTAGACCACTGCTGTTCCCAGCCTCAGAACCATTGACCAATAGCCTACGGGCAGCCGTGGCTCTGTGGTGAGCTGGCAGAGGTGGCACAGCCGGTGGGGTTTTGCTGGCGCTGGCATCACGTCGGCGCGTTGGTGGTGAAGGTGCATCATAGTTTGAAGTGGAAGGTTTGTAGGTCGGCCGGTGGATCAGGCCCTCAAAGTTAGGCTTAGCTGAAGGACCTGTGCGCCACACCACTATTGTGATTTCATTAGCACTGTTCCTGTGAAGTAAAAAACAAATGGAATTTATATTACAACTAATTCCAAAATAAGAGATTAACCAAAATTATATAATGTTTGTAATTCCTAAAAACTGACTCAATAAATCTCCCGCCTCCAGTAACACCAATACTTAAATTAACTTACAGTCCATATATTGAGCCCTTACCTTATAGCATGTGCTAAATCCACACATTTCCACTGCTCCACTGGCTGACCATTAAGCTGCAGAAGGGTGTCCAACTGCTGAAGACCTGCTTGATCCGCTGGGCCCCCTGTCAGAGTCAACAGAAAAAACACATGCTCATTTACAGACTGTAGCTTAGCGCAGCATAAACAGCAAAAAGCTCCATCAATATAATGATACAACTAAAACATTAACGTTGTAATAGTTTAGTCAAAGTTATTCCTTTCATACTTGCCTGGATCAACAGCCTGCACTCTCACAGGGGAGTCTGAGCAGATCGTAAAGCCGTATCCATCCTTTCCTCGATGGATGGTTACCTAAAAAAAAGATTTTGTTTTTAATACAATTCCAAAAACATAGAACAACAAAACCAAAAAACGGCTCCACAAGTAAATGTCTTGACAGCAGTTCACTCCATAAGTTGTATGTGGCAGCAAAAAACAAAAACATATGTTACTAGTTGAGCAGAAGTCAGAAGTTTTCAAAGATATTGTGGCATTGTTTAAAAAGCTTTGGGTGAATATTCTCAGTCAGTCCCTCGTCTTTGCTACCTGTGTCCAAACCTTGAGCATTCATAAAATCTTATATAATAATAATGCATTAGTTTTATACAGCGCTTTTCTCAAGACTCAAAGACGATTTACATTACATTATTCATTCACTCCACAGTCACACCCGGTGGTGGTAAGCTACTTGTGTAGCCATAGCTGCCCTGGGGCACACTGACAGAGGGGGTGGCTGCCAGTCTGCGCCTACAGCCCCTCCAACCATCATAGGCAATGCGGGTTAAGTGTCTTGCCCAGGGACACAACGACGTTGTGTGCTTGGACGGGGACTCAAATCACCGACCCTCTGGTTGAAGGGCGAGCACCTACCCACTGCACCACTGCCTCTGTTTCATGTATAATTCTGGGACTAAAACACACACATTGTGGTCCCTCATTGTCCTTTAATTCCATCCATGAGCAAGACACAATGACTGAGATGCACCAAAACTGGTGATTATTCAGGGGCCTCAAGCTGATGATGGCCTTAAAATGTCGGCTACAATTTTGACTTTTTATAGTACACTGATCTTATGTGCCTTGTGTCACGATGTGAGCTCAACATTTATTTTTATTTAGCCTTTAGTCTTTAATATCTTTCTTGGTCCTGTTTTGTTCATTTTATGTCAACTGTTGATGCAAAAATGTTTTGCTACTGACAGACTGCATGGATGAACTGTTGGGTTCTCATATTTAACTAGAATTACAGTCTGTTAATATATAACAGTATAAATATATAAAATATAAATATTTTCAGCTTGAGGAGAAAAAAAGAAAAAGTAACCAGTACAAAACCGATTTGAGGAAGCAGGTAACAAGATGAAAAGAGGTGGCAGAACAGATGACTTAAGATGTCACTTAAGAACAGATGGGAGAAAAATACTGCAGCGGGAATAAAGACGACATCAGCAAAGTCAATAAACAATTTGAACGACTAAAATGTAAAGAATGAAAACACAGCTGCCTGGATCTAGCCTTTTCTTTCTGAGTACAAGTGAAAATCAAAGGACATTCTGAACATTCGCTTTAGGGCAGTTGTAACAGCTGTCTAATTTGGTCCAATTAATCCAACCTCTGGGGCATAACATCAGTGTGTAAGCTGTACTTTGCCATGTTCAGTCTGCCTGGAAAGTAGTCTCATGTCGTTTCTGCAGTTATATTTAAAAATACAGTGGATAAGGGTAAATATAAATAATACTAAGAAAATACAGTATATTAAACTATAGAATAAGGTCTCTGGAGTAAATGAATGATTTAGAATATACAAAAGCTCCCACTGATGAATTAATAATTAATCAATCAGGAAAATGTGATTTGATCCTTGCTGCAAATGTTAGTTAAAAAGCAGCACTGCCTCTGTAACTCATCTTGGGAGCAGCAGCTTATAAATGCACAGTCACCCTCGCTGAAATAAATCTATAGTTGAAGAAGCACAAAATAAATCCTGTTTAAGTATTAGTTTGTGTATTTTGGGGTTCATGCCAAGCTGCCCTGTGATCCTTTTTGACATGACTGCTACTGCTATGAGCACAAATGCTTCTAGTCTCTATCCTACATAGAATAGTACACTCCTTCACATGTAGATGCTGACAAGAGCTACATGAAGATCTTTTGTGTGGTCTACATAGGTGAGTTAAATGAAAGTATGGATGAATGTTAAATGATAAAGCAGCATGTATTCATATTATGGTCTGCCTCCCTGTGTCCTCGGTTTGCTTCCCCTTCCATCAGATTTTTTCTCACCGAGCAAAATATAAATAATGTAAAAACCAGGTCCGGTACTCAGTAATCTCTTCTATCCTTTAGATCTGCTACACGCGCTTCAAGACTGTTATTGCCTTCTGGATGTGTTGCAATCTCTTTTAAAAAATGCATTGTCTTTGAGGCTACACTTTGAAATAACATGAATCAGGATGCATGTGGTAAATAGGTAGACATTTATAAATCATATGTTCGGGTTTATCCCTCGTAAATTAATTATAAAAGCTTTCAGAGATAAAACTGTCTTCTTTCATTTTTGATACTTTCATAGCTGATATTATTTTCTCTACCCTCCTGCTGACCCCCATTTGGGATCGCAGACACACCTGAGGCAGTCTACATCCGATGCAGAAGTGGCACAGTCCATGGATCGTGTGCACCACACCTCCTCTTCCTCCTGCAGCACTGTTCAGGTCAGAAGACAGGACGCAGACGCTGTGCCGCTGGGTCTCTACCGGGCCGCCCCCCCTGCAGCCCGAGTACCTCCACAGCCTCCTGCGAGCTGCCGAGTGGGACACCTTTGGGCTGTGCTCTGGTGCTTGAGTGGACTTTAAAGTGTTGTGGATCATTGCTACTGTCCCTGCCGAAGAGGTTTATTCTTGCAGTGCACAAAATCTTCAAAATGTAAGATTTCCAGATGAGAGTTTTGCAAAAGTGGGTCAATATCACAAAGTAATGATGTAGCTTGTTTGAAAACATAAAGTTATTGTTTATCAAGTTATTAACTTAAGAGGCTTCAGAGAGCATCCTTTGCTGTGCTGCTTTCTCCAACAGTGTTTATGTATTTCTCTTCAAAATGGCTCTTCTGCAAAAATGGCATCGTCCAATGACCTTAGATCCACTTATGTCCATTCGAAAGTTTCTAGGATTTCCAATAACAGTGCAAATGCCTGAGTCTTTATATGTAGTTTCATTGAGTATCATCCATTCTTTTTTCCCAGTTTCCCTGAGTTTTCATTCCTGTTTTACTCAAAATATTCCATTTACATTACTGTCCAGATAGTTTGTCGAGCGTTCCTTTTCCACAGAACTTGTAGTATCCCTTCAGCTTGTGTTGCGGGTGTGATGTGGCGTCACCGGGGCGAGACTGGTGCTGGTCCGGCCCGCTTCAGGCCACACTGTCGCTCCTGGCAGGGACGCTCATGGGAACTCTTTAACAGCAGAAGAATAGGAGGAAGTGCCTCCCACCGCCGCGCACATACACACACGCACTTAGGCATACTTCGCCACTGCCACAGCCAGGACAGCTTTGTGTGTCTATCCCTGATAAGACCAGTTTGCTTCCTGAGTCCACACTATGAGGTTGTGAGAGGTGCTCCTGTTCTTAGATTTTTAGCAAACGTGTGACTAATGCAGGTGGTATGGGTGAGACGTGTGTGAATAAGAGTAATACAGAGTAGTACATTGCCCAACTATTAACAACAAACATAAAACATGGCAGGGCACACACTGATTGATTATGTGACCACCTTTTATGTATTTATTGCCAGTGACTTCCTGTTTTTGTACATTTAAAACTGATGATAGTGCTTAGATAAACACCAAAACATATTAGGAATAAAACTCCATTGGATTCATTGACGCCTTTGTGGAGACCTACACAGAACTTGAAACTTAACCATTGAGAAGTCTGCCTCAAAGCTACACCATTGTTGACACAATTAGACGTCACAGACTTCATCATCAGCCAACGTGCGCACCTTTTAGTTCCCATACTCCCAGGTCTCCATCCAGACATTATACTTGTTTATTATGATTTGTACCTCCATATTTCCTCTGCTTTTCCTTTAGCGGCCTGCCCCTCCGCTTCCACCGCTCTCACACGGCACGGAAACTCACAGGTCTGTGAACTCTCACTATCTCCACTCCTCTCTCTGTTATCAAAACAGGACTTATATTTGGTTTTCAGTACAGCTATGCCTGGGAAAGAGGTGGTAATTTGTTGAAATATATTAACAACAACCAAGTACCTATGCAGGAAACGGTAATTAATTTAGAGCTTAAAACTGTGGCCAATCTAACCCCTGACAACCCTATGAATTCCCAGCCTGCCCTTTTCTATTTACTATAGGAGTTTTTGGCTCCTGCTATGAAACCAAGACAGAAAGACACGGTGATACTGCACTAGACTATACAATGCTAATAAAGTGCCAGAAACGGTCGTTGTCTTAAGATGCCTTTATGCCAGTGGTAGTGGCGGCTTTTTCTTGTTTGCCCATTGAAAGGGGCGAGGGTTACCCGTCAAGCTCACAAAAAACACTTTCTGTCTCATTCATGCGGTGCTGTTCACCTCTAAATAGGCAGAGGGACAGATTAGAGTGAGCAAAGAAAAGGGGAGTATAAAGCCTGTCTTAGGGAGAGGAGTGAAAGACAAGTTTAAAAAGCTTGTCTCTGAGCCAGACGAGGCCAAGCTGGTCTTTAGTAGCATGGGGTCCCCGGCTCTTTACCAATCTTTCTTTTGGTTTCTTAAATTCACCCAAACTGAATAAACATTTTCAACAACACAAAGCAAATGAAAAGGAAAGATAGCCGTTAAGCCAAGTTCAAAGTCACAGGTCGTGGCTGCATCAAAAATGTACACACAATACTGTATTGCTGAAAAGGATTAACAATGAGGAGCTGCAACCTTCTAACGGCCTACAGTTTTTAATTGAACTAGAGGCAGGCACACAATTTCATGGAAGAAACTGCTCCGAAAGTCTCAAAATACAGCTTTGATGTGTTTTATGTTTGATGGTTAATATCTACACAATTACTTGGCCTACTGACGTGAAACAAAAACTGGTATAAGGTCCTCGGTCAGCGGTAACTAACAGCATGTGTCTGAGTGAAGGGTTTTTTTCACTAGAGCACCTGTGCCATGTAGACAGGACATTAAGCCATAACATTACTAACAAAATTATATTTTGTGGATTTTTTGTTATATGTTATAGTAAAGTTAAAATACAATAAAATTCATATGTTTTCTCTCTCCTCCCACATCACTGATTGAAGGCCTGTGTAGAGCCACTTTAAAAACATGCAACAGAGCACAGAACCAACATGTCCCACAAATATGAACATTAGCAACAAATGAAATAAATTCTCCCCAGATAGCCTTGAACAGGGACTATTTCAGTTTGAATAGAGTCCTCGCTGTGAGTAATTCTGCCTTCATTGTCTTGCTCAAGGGCGTGATTAAGAGATGACCCACTAACACACCTGAGCCACAGCCGACGACTGTACAGCATTAGTTTTCAAAAAGGAAAAGGGAAAGTGCAGCTCAGCAAAGGCCAGGGATCATACATTCTGCATCGCACCGGAAACAGGGGCAGAAAACGGGGCAACCCAAGCGACGGGCCTAAATATTCACAAAGGAATATTTGTGCCTATAAACCATAACCATTCATCATTCTTCCTGGAGAGCCAGCCAGAGAATCTAACCTCCTGCTCCTCTTTTCAGCTCACCTCACCCTTCCTTCCCATCTTTCCTATCAGACTCAAGTGTCAGAGCCATTTCACAGACACTGTATTGGAGCTAATGGTAGCTGACAGGCAAGGAGCGGCAGTGAGCACTTTGTCCTGAGTCAAACAAACTGCTGCTGCTTACATTCATCAACTCTCTCTGTTGGTGACTGGGACAGTTGGTTATAAGCAGTGTGCTAAATGCTGAGCAAGCCAAACGAAATGAAAACAGGTCTAAATTCTTGTTAAACTATATATTAGGCAGAGCAGTTAGCCTTCATTCACTTTCTGAGCTTTGGGTCTGGTCTCTTCCCATTAAAAAACACTTTATTACGTTATTGTTGCCTGAATTCTGATTAGATGTACCTCTATACTGCATTGGAAAGTAGAATGTGAGCATTTATTTGTTCCAAACTCCCCAAATCTAACTCACATTTACAGTAGCCATTTGTAAGCCATATTATGTGATAGTGTGTATAGTTGCTCTAAATAAATAAATGTTTCAATAATGGGTTTAATTGATCAAAAAAGCTATACAACATACATGTGTTGATATTTTTTTTTATCAGATTAATCACACCTTTGGGCTGTGTCAGTGAATCATGATTAATTTTTAAATTAGCTTTTTTGTGATTAGGGCCCCCAGATTGAGCTACCACCTAACGTCCCCCTACTCCCCTAAAGCTTCTATCACTGCCCCTGCTCCAGCCGCGCTGGTCGTGTCGGACAGTCACAGCAATACTTCCTCCTCACTACACAGGTTCGTATGGGGACTGCAGACTGAATCCTGTTGTTTTTGTGAAAAAAGACGGCAGGAGAGGCGTGCGTGTCGGGTCACGTGTAAAGCGGCTATATTATTTTCAGTGGATGTATTCTGAATCAGCTAAATCTCTGCAAATATAACAACATTTTTGTCAAATAAAAACAGTTTTGAAGCTTGAGGTCTGTAGTATGCCTTTGCGAGCTGAACACTGTCAATTCTCCACACTTATATCTACTCACTCTCTGACTGCAGGCTGCAGTTTGGGCAGGGTCACATTCGCTACGGTCCCTTTGCTCTCCTCTGCGCTTTTAAACTGCAGGTCTTGTTGTTTAGTGAGCAAAATTACCAAACAATCAGCAATTTATCCTGCATTGCCACTTAAACAAAAATGACTGCAAAAGTGTACAGTGGCACAGTTGTTATATTCAAGTGCTGAATGCTATTAGTGTGTATGGCAGATAATGTGATCAGTAAAACTTCTTTAAACATTTCAAATATTTGACTTATTCCTTATTCATTCAATATACAGCTAGCTGATAACAACAATGGCTTATTCAGTTCTGATGTATGAATGAGCAACATTTTTTAAATTTCAGACAGCATCTTACAATGCACTGCAGTATTCACAGAAACATTCAAATATTGCACAAGGACATCATTAGAAAGTATTATTCTGTGTTTTTTTACATAAAGAGGGCCATGGTCACAGGAGTGAAAGAGGGGAAAATAGACAAGCCCCACAACAGTAAAAAAAGAAAGAAGCAGTGGTCTGTAAAGGAGCAGGACAAGGCAACAGAAAACGAATGGAGGAGAAAGTCTAAAAGGTTTCCATTTGCCACTAATTTAGTCTGTGAATGTGCCCCCTCCCTCACTGAAGCCTCCCCAGAGACAGTGCCACACAAACCCCCGTTCCTCTGATTCAGACACAGATAAAGAGGAAGAAAGAAACTAGCGAGAGGTGGCGGAAGTAAAAAGAGGAAAACAGCATTCAACATATTGTATGGTACATTACCGGACTGCTCAAAGTGAGGCGTTAGTTCACTACAACATATGGGACTTGGTTAAATAAATAGCAAATAGTGTTGACAGATGACCCTAACCCTAACCCAAAAATCTATGTCAAGTTATCTCCACTTTTATTTGAATTATGTGAAAGTGAGTGGTTTGGACTTATTTTGTGCAGTCATTCAGAGCAACACAAACTATCTCAATGTGTGTTTTTTTTTTTTTTATTTAATTAAAGAAAGCAATTAAAGAAACATAAGTTTACAATGTTAGGATTTTTTAAATACATACACATAAAATACATAATTATTAAACTAAATAATTTGACCCAAACCATTTTGAATACAGAAGTAAAAAGAAATGCCTGTTTTTTTCCTCAGTGAGAAGCCTCTGTGGACGAACCCTCAAGATTCTGGGGGCTGTTGTGTAATGTTAAATGAACATGTTTGCTTCAGATAAAAGTAAAAAACAATGACTATATGCAAGATATCAGTCTATATAATTTGCTGTGACTCAAATTGATTTAAAGATGCATTTTAGGTGACATGCATTGGAATGTACAAGGCCCTTTTTCTTGCTCCAGTGTTATAAAAGTCATCAAATCTAAAGCAATAATTTCACAATAAATAGATAAGTAAAAGTTTAATCAATCTTTTTCCTCTAAACATTTTAAGTGGTCCTTCCTAATTCATTTCTGATTTGAGTCTAGGTTCACATTCAACAGTGGGATAGCTCAAACTAAAGCAATAAAGATTTGTGAGGAGACGTAAAGTTTCTACTTTCTTCGTAACAGAAAGAAACTACCAGACACAAGAGTATTTTGACATTGTCTTCGTAGAAATGACATCTTTGCCCGTTTACTGCTCGAACCTCAAAAGCATGATTCAATTAGTTGCTATGGTTGCTGAGAATGTGTAACAGGGAACTCGTGCAGTAAAGATCTAACTGAAGGCATGTTTATGCATGATGAGTTTGTTGGACATTGTGCAGTGTCACGGGTCATCTGCTCTGTAGTTATTTGATTCAATCTTGTCCTCTCTTAATACACGCATATTCAAATCACAAAGCAACAAGCAGAAAATCCACAGTAAAAAGACACTTTACATGAACATTGCAAATATAAAATAAATGCTAATACTTACTGTTAAGCATTGCATATTCTCTTGGTGGATGGTCTCGGGGGCAGCACCATGGTTTGACAGCACAGCCTCTGAAATATATACAAAAGAATCACGGGCTGAGACAGTGCCTTTGGAACACATGTTTTTCGGTGACAACAAAAAACAGCAAATATAAAGTCCTTGAGTAGTTTTTAGAGTCCATAAAAGTGGCTTAAAAAATGTTACAAAAACGCAATAATGGACAACACTTGTTTGGCGTGGAATACAACCGGCAAACTTCACCGCAGTGAAGATAAAGGCACAAAAAAAAATCCCATAAGATGTGAGTATTCACCCAACTGGTCAGACGGAAGAGTGAAGTGGGAACAAGTGAGGAAGAGGAGGGCGAAGGAACTCCTCTCTCACTCTATTATCCGTCCGTCACAGGGCTCCTCACAGGTTACTATGGTTACTGGGACTCACGCCTCAGTGTCCTTTTAACTATAGCTCATAAAGGCAGCATTCAGCTTTGGGCCACGGTGCGGATTTCATTCTAGTTTTTAGCCCTTTTGTTCTCCTCTTTCTGTTTACATCAGTCTACCTTAGTTTTATATTTCAACATTAAAACTGTAGCCCACAGGTTTTCTAAAATAAGAAATAGTTTTAAAAAGTTACTTGGTATTGACCTCCTGGCCCTATCCTATGATGTAAGCAATGTGTCATAATTATTATTTTACTTCAGTCCCTCCTCGGCCTCTACAGCAACATCAAATCAAAGTTTGTGTGGGCCACACCATTCCAAAAGTTGACTACTATTGGTCAAAAAAATACCTACGTTTTTTGGGAGAAATCCTCCACTAAACTCAACCATGTCTTATCATTTCTATGTTCCAATGTACCTCCCTTCTTATACGCATCATGCCAGTCCTACTTCTATCACCACAGGAGAGAAAGTCTGCCATCACTCTAAATCAAGTGTGAGGAATGTCATTTTCCAAACCTACCCAACAGGCAAGTGTGACCATGTGCAGCTGGATTAGTAACCTTCTGTCAACCTTCAAGGGAAGTTCATTAAACCACAAAATGTACCATATTTATCCTCTACTTTATGTTATATAAAACAAAGAGCTTAATAGAAATAAAACTAACACATAAAACAAGAGTGTTCGAGTGGACTAGTGATGGTTGTGGCTAGAAGACACTTGAAAGACATTTGACAAGTCATAATCTCATTGTCACATTTCAGTTAGGGAAAATTAGATTCACCATTTCACGTACACATTGAGTAGTTGGGCAAGACCTATTATCCCTGTTTTCTGTGTGAATGTGGTGGTGTGTTTGGTGTTGGTCGGAGAGGTCAGTGACAGTATTGCTGCCATGTCATCATCTATTTGCCCCGGGCCATGTGTGACTATGAATGAAGAGTGAACCTAGTTGTAACTATGAATTAATCATGCATGCCTTTTGACAATATGAATGTATGCAACAATTAAAAAATATAAATTAATTAATATGGATGTGTTTTGATAAATGTCTAGGAAAATGCTAAGCAAGAGAAAAGTAGGTCAAACTTGAGCAAAAGTTTGGTATTTTTTCTGTAGGCCTTCAGTTTGACCTAATGGCTCATTCCCATACTAAGAGCTACCAGGGTAACCTTAGGGCTTTTTCAAACCTGTCAATTTGTGAAGCTAGGAGCTCCAGGGGGTCCACATAATGGAGAAACTAACCTGGCTGGCATCAAGCCCAGGAGAGGAGTCTTTTGTCTGGGTAAGACATCAGTAACACGGGAGAAAGACGCGGAGCAGCTGGCAACGAAAAAACATCTAACATGACTGACATAAAAATGGGAGAAAGAAAGGACGACAATGGCATGAACAGTGGGAAAAGTATACACAAGTAAGAAAGTAACAAAATGAAAGAAATGAAGACGTCTAAAAGGTGTAAAGCGAGGTCACTCTTCAGCTGAAGATGAATAAGTCTTGTAACGAAAACCCTTGACTCTGCCCAAGTCTCTCATGGCACCACTCGCGCCTTTCTTCTGCTGTCACCCACAAACAAATAAACACTTGATGGAGATTGAGAAAAAAAGCCAAAAGGGGCGGTGACAACTCCTACTTTACTGCTTAAGTTGCGCTTCAGCATTTTGGCTTGTTCATAGTCATTCAATTGAGAAAGGTGTGCAGGACTTTGTTTATATAGACAGAAATAAATTCATTACTTATTCCTATTAGGAGTTGTGGGTGCCAGGAGTTTATCCCAGCAACTATGGGCTTTAGGTGGATTACATACAATAGTTCACTTAACTTGACTTCTTTTTATAGAATATTCATAATATTCAATATATAATATAATATAAAAGTTCATGCAAAGTAACAGAGGCAGTTTAACTTAATAGCAGTCCTCTATTGCTCTAGTTGTAGCTGTCCCAATGCCGTTTAGTGAACTGATTTGGCCAGATGGAGAGTTACACACATCAATTTATTGAACAACTCAGTGAAATAATTACAGGCATACATGTATACAACTAGACCTAATTATGTAGATGTCAATTCCTGAACCACCATTTAAATCACTAACTGGACTTAAACATAGAAAGTCTTAATCACCATAAAAGTATAGTTAATTTGAAGTACCACTGTTATGTATGTTTAGTCAGAAATCTATTTTTGAATGCTGCAGCTCATGAATAGCCCCATACAGCCAATAGCATAGCAGCATGATGCACAAAGCCTTTATTTTTTATGATATCTAAGAAATGAATGTTGATATCATGTATCAGTTTTGATGGCTAAACTGTGTTTTTTTTCTCTTTCTGTTTAGTACACAGCACAATGGGACAACAGCCAGGAGGGATTAAGTCCACTGTCCTTGATGAGTTGTATGGGATTTAAGTAGTGTTTGTATAACCCAGCTTTTATAGATGAAGGTGGACTGGCACTGGACACTTCAGAACAATAAGATTTTGTGATACATATATAATAAATACAAATAAATGACAAAATCTAGTTACAATTAAATTTTTAAGACCCTGTGGCTGTTCACACACAAACATTTCCCCACTTTACATCAAAGAAAACTCCCTGTACGTCAAAAGTAGATGAATGCAGGGTATGGGGCAAACAATAATGTGAACAGGCAAAGACAGACAATGTCAAACAAAACCAGGATGGGGAGCTGTGGTGAATGGTAAGAATGCAATTTATAAAGCTACATCTAACCTACAAAACCTAATAGTATTTGTGGGCTTTTGTCTTTATTTGATACACCAGAAATGATGATGAAATACTGGTTGATGCCATTGGGCAAAAGCCAGGGCATCCCCTATCACAATTTAAAATTTCTATCAGTGTTTTCCCTAGCACTAGCTATAAGCAGCTACCACCTTGACTACCCCCAAAACCCAAATTTCAATGGTTTTATAAAGCAATGTTTTAGTTTGTTTATTTTAGTTTTTGTGGCATTAAGGAGCAGCAAAAAAATGTGTAAAAATAGCATTAATATGTTGGTTCACAGTGTAAAAGAATTAGGAGCTGGCTACCAACTGACAACAATTCTGCGGGAAACACTGCTTGTTATATAAATTAAAAACACTACATTTGACAATGTTTTTTTATGTATTTTTAGTGCCATATTGACATGACACATCAGATAATGTCAAAGAATTGTGTCAGAACATCTCCAGCACGGCTTAGAGTGTAAGCTATTGGGTCAAACACTTCATTTCAGATCAACAAGAAATAAGCCTGAAGTCAAGATTACCCTTCACTATGAGCACGCATATTTAGACTTGTGTGCATATTTAGACCTCTGCTCACCAACAGACCATGTCACGTGATCTCGCCCACACAAAAAAAGCTAGAAATGTACCCACTGTGTTTCAGATTGACGTGCCAACCCCCCTTCCCTATAAGTTAATCACTGCATTTTAATCTGCTGCTATAAAGACTTGGCATGCCATCTGGGAAAAGGCCCTTTACAGGCTTTGTTCTATGTGTGTTTACAGTGTGGCACATTAAGCACTTATGTCAATAGTATAATATGATGCAAATGTGACATATTCCACAGATTATTGTACTATTTGTGCTTTGTCTAACACATATTGTACAGTATTCGACCTGACCTACATTGGGAGTGAAATGCATTAGCCACGGTGGCAACACACACGCGTGCATGTCACCACGGGTCAGGTGTTGTCAGAGAAAACACAGATGAGCTGCTTTTAAATGTTGACTTTTAAAAACCTATGACTATAGTAAGATACCATTTAAATGCATTGTTCAGCTATGTAATTAAGGCCATTTGTATTAGGGCTGAACAATATTGAAAAACATGCAAATGGAAATAACCGATAGCTTGCAATCACAATATGGTTAAAGTCTGTTCTGTGATGTACAGGAGGTAATCTGTCATAATAATTATATATATATATATATATATATATATATATATATATATATATATATATATATTATACCCCTGTCATCTAACACAACATCAAATTAGAGTTTGTGGGCAATCACTTTGACCAATGGAAGTCGACACAATCTCTGATTTGATGTTGCTGTAGAGGCCAGGAGAAGGGCTATTATGACAGATTGCCTACTTGACATTATAGAACAGGGACACATTTTATCATTTATTTTATTGTAGGATACCTTGTTTGTCCTTGTTCTCCACACCACATTCAGTTCAACTTTATGAGCTCTAGACTAAAATACATACATAAAAATATATCACTAAACCAGGAATCATTTCAATTTAAGAGTTAGGACTAGTTCATGATCACTTATTTAACTTATTCTGAAAAGTGTATATTTCTGTCAGCTGAAGACCATAACATTATTACACTATATTTAATTTGTTGTAATACTAATAATATTATGTTTGCTTCTGTTGCTTTTTTAAATAAATTGTGCAGCCCTACGTAATCTGAATATTTTTATGAAATATTGTGAACTCCATCAAAAACAACACAGACCCTGTAGAAATGGCATGGTCTTTTACAAATAGCTTTCTACATGGACTTCATACAAAAGTGTACCATGAAAAACGAACACTAATTGCTCTGTCACTCTTGAACTTAGACTTTGTGTTTGGCTGCCACTCAAGTGCCGCATTTCAATCCCTGCCTCTCAACTCATGTTAAAGCCAAGTTAAGACGACAGCCTTTTTGTTGCAGTCCTACAGTGTAATTAGCTGTCAGCGCCTGGAAGATAGGGTTTGTTATAGAAGCAGAGAATCATAATAAAAATATGTGAGCCATCGCTGTCAGAGTGACAATGGAGCAGTCTGTCATTTAACTTTCAACTTACAAATTATTACTTCATTTTAGTTATTAAATTACATACACAACACATTACATTTTCACAAATGTTTCCAAAGCTTCACTGCCCATTAGGATGAATGCGTTGTGAATGTCAAAGACCAACCTATTTCTGCTTTTGATTTTTTTTTGGCTCATGTGTGAAGGGTTAGAGAAGAGACTCACAGATCCAAATTGTACACACCTCTACTCTGCACCAGTCTGTCAGGGGTGGTCTGTTTAATCCCATGACAGTATTAAATTTGATTTTTTGATATTTTGTCTAAATAATAAACTTAAACCAACCAAAAATGCATGCATCATGAGGTTAGGTATGTTGGGTGACACACTTGAGGTTTAATAGCTCCTTTTTGGGTGTGGGTTGGGGTAGCTTGAATGCACTAATGTTCTAAAAGAGAGAAAAAAACAGTATTAGCTTTTAACAGAACCTTATATTAGTAAAAAAATATATAATAATAATAATAATAGCCCTAAAATAGAAGGACTAAGTTTCAAAGTTCCAAAAATGGCCAGCCTCTGCAGATGTTCTTGTAAATAACTGGCAACAACTCCAGAATAGACATAGTAGTACTAAATGTGACAAACTGTCAAACAGGGTAAGGTAAAAAAGAAAAATGCGCCAGAGGACAGCACCCAGACCGATACTGTATTTATAAAGCCAGACACACTGTACAACAACAACAACACACATGAAAACGGATGGGATTTTGGTCATTGCCTCGTTAGTACATGTCACGGTGCAGCAGCGCTTCATGGCCTACATTCTGCCAGCTGGCAACACAGAAGTGCATGCATGTATCCAGCCACCCCTCCACCCCCCTCCGACATCCACACACAAACACACATGTATCATATGAGACAGGAGTGGGCCACTATTGCCACTGGGATCAAAAAAAAAACATGCAAAAAACATTAATATAAATATATGTGCCGTGTTCTTAATTTCTTTCCTGATGTGTCCTGTGTTTAGGCAAAATGTCAAGCACCTTCAATCTTATGGAGATGTTGTAGATTTTATTATGGAAGCTTGTCATTCCATCTACAGAAGCATAAAACTAATTTTAAAGTTGCATGAGGCACATTAGCTTGGTTCAGTCAGGCAATGTAAATTCCTTCAGCGTTGTATAATGTTTCATGGTATATGTTCTTATAAGCCATTCTTCACAAAACACATAGGAAAGGGATATAAATAAATGAAGCAAATGGGGAAAATAAAGCCTTTGTATTAAAATATCAGTATCTGTGCAAACAGAGAACTGTTCAACAGTACACATTAAGATTTATATGGGAAGGTAAACCTACTGGTCTTTCATATTAAATAATTCAAACTAAAAGTAATTTAATGTGCAGATATGTTGCACATGCATAGTGATGTGAAGTAAATAAAGACTTTGGATAGTTTAAACTGTCTAAAAAAACTCTAACGAAATACATTTTTTGTCTTATCTTTGTTTATTGTAAAAAATACCTAAGATAGTTTCCTACTCTAGAAAAAATATGAATTAGTAGTATGAAGAAAGTACTCACCTAGTCTAGGCTGTCCTTATTCCTGGCACAGAGGAGCATACCTCCAGCACGCACACACACACACCAACAACAGCAGTTCCACTAGCACAGACTGCACACACAAGCAGAGGAGAAAGAGAGTCTCGGAGGTTCACTAAAGAGAAATAGGTTTCCAAACAATTGTGTCAGTGTGTGAGGTGTGTGTGTGTGTGTGTGTGTGGGGGGGGGGGGGGCCGAGGGACCCTCACTATTCCCTCTCTCTCTCTCTTTCTCTCTCTCTCTCTGTGACGCTGGGGCTTCATCCAGACCCCGCCCTTCTCCAACTCGCTCTGTCTTTCCTCATTTGCTCTCTTCAATCCCTCCATTTTTCTATAATCCTTCCTGCAATCAGCATCTCCTGTTGCCCAACCTCTTAAAGACTGATGAAGTCTTACAGGCACATGCTTGGCACACTTCTGCTTCACCACTGGCTCATGCAGAGTGGTTTTGGTTGCACAGCTAAAACTTATGTCATTTTCATCTAAATAACATTTTTAATAAAGTAAGTGAACTTTGTTTAGCTATCCCAAAACACGTATTCAAACATATTTTGAACCGTAATAAAATGACAATTTTATTTATAAAAAATTAACTATGCTTACCAGTATTGTTGAGAGGTGTGGGCACTTTGAGATGCTTCTTGATTCCAGTCTCTTCTTTCAGTAGATAATACCATCCTTCAAATGTCTACAACACAGACATAAACAATGTCCCTGTTACATATATGAACGTTATAAACCCATCTTGAAGCTTGAGGATTTGTCTCTAATGAGACCTACATTTGAAATGATTCTCTGATGTCAGGGCTCAACGCTGGGGCAAAGATCTACACTAACAAACACTAAATTAGTTTGAACCCTCTGGGCTTGCATGACATACACACACTGCTCACAATGCAGCTCATGCTCTATTCTGCACTTGTGACGTCTGAGTCAGATGGCATATGCTCATGTAACTTTATAATATCCATACACATGTGTTTATTTGCTGTATTTGTACTGCATGTGTATTACATAAAGCTGTGCAATGCTACAACAAAGACAGCTTAATATTCATGTTGATGTGGACTTACTCTTCGAAAATAATAACTGTCAGTGGCTCAGCTGTTATGTTTGTCCATCTCACATGTATTACAGCAGACTACAGAAAGAGAAAGTCCTCCCCCTTTTGTGCTAAATTATGTGACGCTATGGACAGTGACAATAATCTCAGTTTAAAAGCATCTTATCTGAGTGGACAGATTTCTGCAGGCTGTGGGACAAGAGCAGAGATGGGCGGGTGTCTGAATAAAAGAAGGGGGAGGGGAGGGCATATGTCCTGAAAGTCAGGGAGGGATTTACACCATCATTCAATATTACCCCACACATGTGACCAAAGGGGGGGCAAAAGCACTGTTTGCTATGACATCAAACTTTCAAAAGCACAGAATAACAAAAATTTACATGCAAATAATACATTCAAAAAAAGTTATTAAAACTATTATATTTTTTAACTTGTATAATGTACTTTGTGTATAACAGAGTAAATGGAGATAGCAGTGGATGCAGTGTAAAGTAATAAAATCATACTAAATCCCCTAAGACAAAGAATTGGCAAAATTGGCACAATAAGGCAATTAAAAGTTAATTCAAAGCTAGTTAGATGAGAGATGTGCTGAAAAACTACAATGCATAATATGGTTTTATATAAACAACAGTCTAAAATTTTAGGTAACGCAGAGGATTTGACCATTTTTGTATATTTTTTTAGGATACCTAAGATTAATTAATTAAGACTAATTGTGCTCCAATCGATCCATTCAAATGCAAAGTCATAATAATGGTCTGTTCATGTGGATGTCGGGAACTCGGGAAAATGTTTTTCCGAGTTGAAAAATGCACATGAATGCTGACATTGACAGTTGACTAGTTTCTGAATAGTTGTAAACAACCTCTATTATACCTTTAAGTACTTACACATTAAGGTGCTTGACTAAAGGCCACAGTGCATCTAAACTATGCCTGTAAAAGCAATGTCTTCTGTCTGGTAATATTTATCATGTTTTATGGTACCTCCTTTAATTTAGAAGGATCCAAATGATAACAAAATTTACAGCACAAAATAGCGACCCTTCACATTTCAGTGCAGAGAATGACTCAGTCTCCTGGAGGCGACAGTGATGTGCTATAACACTTGTAACCTCAAAGTGTTATCTCCAAACTAATAAGGTCAGAAATTAATTCACAATCAACAGAGATTCAAGATCTGAGCACACACACTTAAACAGTGCAATGAATTAAGAAATATTTTCACCTTCTCAGGGTCCATGAGGGAACGCACACCGAAGCTCATGCATCCCAAAAGCACACTCATCCTGAAAAAGTATTTCAGGAGTAAAAAGTTTAAAAAAATATTCATCATTCACAATAGACATGTTTTTATCTACCTATAGAGTATATCAGGTAAGTTCTATATGACTTGTTACCATAATATGTCCTTAGAACCATTATAAGTATTTGTTATGGAAGGCAATACAATAATACAAAAAGACCATGGGGAAAATGAATGTCCTTTTGAATGTATTAAATATCTTAATGTATTATTAAGAAATATGCATACGAAATAACAGTCAAGAGTCAGTGGGATAATGTATTACACAAGTAACTTTCTCCATTAACCTCACAAAGAATAAATAGTGTTTTTAATAAGAGTTGCAGACATGTGAGTGGAAGAGGTGGTGGCAAAGGCAGTTGGAATGTTTAATTATGCATACAAAAAAAAGAGTGTTCTTGACAACCTCACAGCTGGACAGGGACAGTGTAGCTGCTGAGGTGTTTTAAAAGCAAACAGTCAGCACAAATGGACACTTCAAACATGTCTTGGTTTTACCCAATAAAAGGAGCTAGTCACCAAAAAATTCAACTTCAAAATCCAATCACAGGATATGGTTGAGGCATATAATCATAATGTTTGGGAAAATGTATTATAATACTAATTTAGGACCTACAACAGATTGTGGGTATTGGGGGTCTTTTACTGAAGCTTTAGTAGGTTACTCTTCATTTGAATGTCTCCATATCTACTGTTTAAATAATGTACAAAAAGAAGAATTACCCTATACAGTCTAACATTGTTTTTGCCAAAGTTAAAATGGCTGTGAGCCCAGTGCATTTACTAAATCACTTTTATATAAATGTTAGACAGTTTTTTAAATATATATATTTGTTGTACATTTTGAATTAATACACATTGCAAATGTAAAAGCTTTACTAAAAATGTATTGAAATCATTTTATGAGCTCTTCCAGTTTAATGCCCATGGAACATTTGGTGTGAATGTGGCTTAATTACTTCCCAAACATGAGCAAATCACGCTTAATCTGTGACCCAGAAACTATCCCAAAAGGTCTTAATCTTTATAATCATTCCATGAGCCAAGTAACGAAAGCCTTGTTTACTGTACTTTATATACTTTTATCTGATTCATACATTAGTAAACATTTATATTTAAGGTAGATTACTTCAACCATTTTAGAACAAAACAACTCCCCATTAAGTTATTTGTAATTTCCAACACATTATTATGTGTATCTGAATATCCATCTCCAGCAGTGGCCCTGTTTCAACATTCACTCTGCCAAATTTAAATGCTGCACAAGGGGAAATACACAGACAGGAGCAACATCAATTATAAAGTGGTATTCTTGTGCCATTTTTAGAAGCAGCAGATCAGAACTACAAGTTTTGGAAGCTTTAATGAAGATAACGCAAGACAGATTTTCTTATTTTTCAATATTAGCAACATATTTTGCAAACCTTGTTTTGCTATCAGAGTTCCACATTGTTAGGAGCAGTCTTTTTTGAAGATCATCACCTCTTACAACACTGTAAGTAAAAAAAAAAGATCAATATAAAATAATAATTTAACATATTTTTGGGCTAAATAATTGGAAGCCAGTAAAACAACTGTAGTATAGTATGTGTAACCATTTTTGTAAATATACCAACAATAAACATTTCTTACAATGTTAATGTTAACTTTTAAAGATATTGGGAAATTGCAGAGAATATATATACTATATAAAGTAAAGAATATATATATAAAAAAACTTACAAGTTAAAAGTTTGTAAGAAGATTGGATTTCTACAGTGAGGAACCATTCTAGTCTTCTGTGTATCTTTTAGGCCACTCTGTGGGACCAGCCCAACCTGGTTGGAGGACAGAAGTTACAAATGTTTTTTGACAATAGAGTTCATATATTATGCTGTAGTACCTTAACATAGGAATCACACGGTCCATAGCACTCATTCAATATTTCCCTTGCCTCTAGAACTGAAAAGCAAAACATGTACAATGTAGGGGAAACAGAGTCATATGTTTAAGCAGAATCCAGAATAGATCATGGCTAAATAAATTGTGCAATTTAACTACTAATCAAATCTGATCGATTGAAAAAACTCACCGCTGACGAAAAGTAAGTCATGATTCTGATTTATGGACAGTTTCAGCTGACCTGAAACATACAGGAATATCAACTGGATTATGCATCATCTTTAGAAGTTAACATTAACAGTCTATAAAGACACATTACAAAATGACCACAGAAAAACATGTCTGGTTTCAGAAATAGTCAAGCTAAATGCTTTATTATTTCTCTGTGCACCTCGGCTTCTAAGTAAGTGTGCAATGGAACTTGTTAACCACGTTGACATGGATACTGCCAACATTTGCTTTGTGACTTCTTGATTAATCCAGCTCATAAGAGCACAGTGAGCTAAAACAGGAAAGTCTCATTATTTGTCGTTCCCACATTAAACTTGTCTTGGCTTTGTGCTGCTTGCCTGAGCTAAGAGTACAAATGTAAACTCAATTGAGCCAAGGCAAGCACAGAAAAACACAGACAGAGTGACCAGAAAGTGCGAAATGTGTGTGTGTGTGTGTGTGTGTGTGGCATACTACCATATTGTGTTAATAATAAAAATCAAATGGTTAACACTGTTTTGATATGTGATGGAGCTATATTATAGATATCATAATGAGTAAAAGTTGAAAAATTCTAGAGGCATTGCTGTCATTTTTATTTTATTTTATTAAAGACTTTTATAAGTACGTACTAAAAGTTAATTTTGGGAGCAAAGAAAACTACTAATCAGTAGTAATCTGTTATGGGAAATGTCAAATCACTATGGCTTATGTACAAGTGGAAAAAAAATACTTAAACGTAAAAAATAAACGTATATTATGCAAATGCATTACATACATACATACAATATAACATACAATATAAATCAGTACATGAAACTACATATGTAACCAAGTCACAACCACCATTTACAATGCAATTATAACTGTTCAGAAAACCTAAGCTCAGGATCTTACATTTCGAGTTACAACCAAATCTAAAAAGACATTTGTTGTACACACACAAAATACAGTTTACAGTAATTTTTCTTTTCACAAATGTTCCCGCAAAAAACAAGTGTGCTTCCAAGATATGAATGAAACACTCAGTAGAGTTTCCTAAACTATAGTAAAAGATCTATCTAGTAATGAGGGTGCACCTTCCTCTTCAATACCTCTATAAATATTGTATAGGGTCAGGCTCATTACTACACCCAAGCACTTACTGCTACATTTGAGACCACCTGTTGCTGGGAGTAACATTTCTCCCAATTAGAATCACATACGATCTGGTTTCTATGATAAAGCAACATTCCTTTACTATAACAAATTATTAAGGATTGCATTGGAGTAATCATTTTTGGGGCAAGCTTACGGATGGATATGTAAGTCCCATGAAACATGCAACAACATTAAAAAAGCATTCTTACCATAAGTGCTGAGAAGAAAGGACGATGCCTCTGCAAAGGTTGTTGGAGGATTTCGAAGGTAGACACGGAGGCAGGTCATTCTGGTGAGAGCAAGCAAGCTGCCACTGCAAATGAGGCTTCAGTGGCTATGAAGAAGAGAAGAAATGTAACTTGATGCTTGCATGTGTATGGAGAGTCTGTTTGTAAGTGAATAGTTAGACAAGATGCTATGTTTTGGAGACTGGACTTCAGAAATAAATGTAATATATGTATACAGCCAACAACACAAAAGACAATAAAAGCATAAAGTAAAAATGAACACCACTGTGAATGACCCATTGTTTTTGGTGCACCATAAGCCTGATGATTCAACACACCTTGGGGTGAAAGGTGACTCAACAACAATAACTAAAGCAGATAATTATGACATGCAGCCAAGTGATTGTGTTCTACTAACCCAAAGATGAACCCGCCTCGCTCATATAATGTACTGTATACAAACATGTCCTAATCCAGATTATGCGGAAACCCACCCGGAAAACTAATCTTTTTTTTTTTTTTAAAGAGATTTTTAAAGAATAATAATACCTAAAAAAAACAACAAAAAAAACCAAACCGAATTTCTTTGTCTGAACACGTCTTAACCCAAGTCTCTTCTTTGGTCTTTAAAAAGTCATAATCATTTTCCTTTTTCCTCTCATTCTGTCCTTCCTCCACAAAAAGCCCCTGATTCATTTGCTTCTTATCAGATACAGTGAACGGAAAACAATGGCTTTCTCTGAAACTCACACTCTGCTTCCCTGACAGGAAAACTGCTCAGACACTGTGTTACAATGCTGAAAGAAAACCCCTCTAGAAAACCCCTCTAAACAGCTTGTTTTGGTCAGCTTATACAAAACACTCAAGGGGTTTTGGTCTGAATAGAAAAATACTATTTCCCTGCAACAATAAGTATGACCTATGTATTAATACAGTATGTGTCTGTAATGGTTAACCGCTCGTGAACTTCATATTTCCAGAAAGAGCAATAGTACAACCTGCTGGTCATTTTGTGAGATACATACGAGGAAAGAGTTGTCATTCTCGTAACCTGTTAGACCCTGTAGTAAATGTGGAACTGTGGTTCTTAAAATATACATCAAGACTACTTTTTATATCTCAATTTTATAGGTTCAAGACAGATACATACCATAGCTAGACCACAGGTTCACGCACCACGTGTTTGATTGATGGGTTGTCATACTGCGCATGAGCAACACGGAGCAACCATAGCAACCACTCATACAACTTACTGTAGGTTGTCGTAAAAACTTGCTGAATGGGTTAGCTAGCTACTGAAATTGCTGCTAAATCTAATGCAAAACCGCCAAGTATAGAGGTAATGTGTACTACTAATAGAAAATACTATTTATCAGATTATTTCGCTTGCCTCCACCCGGAAGTAGCTTTTAACTCAAAGTTTAGTAGAAAATAAACTCAAATCTTTGCTACTGATTTGAGGAAATTCATGCATTCAGTGTGCTAAACTTTTTGCGTTATCTAACCACGAAATGATTTCGCCACAAGAGCAAGTAGTCCCTTAATGCCATCTGGTCGTCTTAATATAGCAGTTATAATAATATTGAAAGCTTGATTAGTGATATTCTACTATAACTATTTGTCACTTTAGTAAAAACAGATCGACAGCTGACTTCTGAGCCATGGAGGTTCTTCCAGTTCTTGATCCTCTTGATAAACCGAAGGAAGGAATATGGTAAGAAAATAAATACACCATTGCGTTGTCATCCAGATGTTGTGAAGCTTTTTTTTAACAGGTATTCCCTAATACCCAAAGGAGGTGCCCCTGGTGTGAGTGTTGGACACACATGTACCTTCTATGCGTCTGGAGATGAAGACAAAGGGAAAATAATCATTGTCGGAGGAGCCAACCCCAATGGCAGTTTTTCACACTCGTATATAATTAATCTAGGTACTACAAGTCACACTCATGTTTCCTCTCTAGAATAAAATGAGAACTTAAATTGATTTTAATAACTGTACTTTTGTCTCCAACAGATAATTATGAATGGGACATACCAGACTGGGAGTGTCTGGATGCAAGGTATGAACACTGCAGCTTTGTGCCAGACAGTTATCCACATAGTCTGTGGTTGTTTGGTGGAGCACAGCAGAGTGGCAATCGGCAATGCATCCAGACAATTCAACTAAATGGTAAATCTAAAAAGCTAAACACATTATTAACTTTTATTGCTTATCTCGCTAAATTGAATTGTCATTTACTGTATATGGGACTAGGGGGATTGTCACACAATAATTTGTCTAAATCAGATCACATATGTGTCCAGAAAACAAATAGAACCAAAGACAAACAAAATTATTTGCCTGTGTGAGTGGCCCTCCTCTATATTAATTTTTGACATGTGGCCCTTAGTGCATAAAGGTTTGGACACCCCTGGTCTAGATTAATGGAGTGTCTAGATTTACACAGATCTTTTTGAAAACACATCTTTATTCATCTCTTATGTGTCAGACAGTAATCCTACCTGGAAAAATGTTCCAGTCAATGGAAAGCCACCAACTGGCAGGACATATCACACCAACTCGGCTTGCTTTGGCGATAGACTTTTTGTCTTTTCTGGCGGGGAAGCTGGAGCTATGCCAGTCTCAGACCCTAAACTTCATGTCTTTGATACAGGTTTGTGTTGAGCAAAAGAAAAACTGATAAATTGGAATCATATGTGTAAACACTACATTTTTGCTTAAACTAGTTACTATTTGGAAGAGTGTTCTGTCTTTGTATAAATAAAATGCACATACCTAATTCAACTTCTATCCAAATCAAATGCTACAACCAAGTATTTGACAAAACTGTTGGTGCAAGAAACACACCAGAAATATCTAAGCAAAATATGTCAACAAAGCACATACCATGCATTTTTAGGAATTAATCTCAAGAATACATGAAGACAAATTTAGAAGAAAATAGATTCACTGAACTGATAAGAAATTGTAAGAAATTCTGGTGTTAGTTTGGACCATGGGATTATGGTTTACAAATTACCATTTAAACGTTTCACTGTTTGACTGGACTGATGTTTTTACAATTTGTGTTGTTATCCATGTCTTTCAGTGTCCCTCACCTGGTCACAACCAGAAACTCATGGCACACCTCCACCTGCTAGGCATGGCCACATAGTGGTAGCTGTGGGGCCCAGGATTTTTATTCATGGTGGCATGGCTGGTGACATGTTCTATAATGATACATATACCCTTGATACAGGTACACCCCAATATTAGATTACTATTTTACTGTTTGGAAGCAAGAAATATTTTTTCATCAGTCATTCTTTTATAAGAGCTTATGAAGTGGGAGAAAGTGCAGACCAAAGGGGACATCCCACCTGCTGTTGCTGCTCATGCTTGTGTAGCATTAGAAAAGAACATATACATCTTTGGTGGAATAACTGTAGATGGTGCCTGCAACTTCATGTACAAATTTAACACTGGTAAGATTTTGTGTTACTGTTGCACGTTCTGTATTTATGTGCTTGTCAGTTTAATTCTCTATTAACTGCACTTGAACACAATTTGCAGAAAATAACCTCTGGACCAAAATTCAATTTGACGGGGACATGCCACCGAACCGTCTAGACCACTCCATGTGTTTGGTGCCTTGGAATGTGTCTGAGGAAAGTGAAGATGGGCATCAAGTAAATAAAGCTGTCCATTTGGCATTTGCTTTTGCGGGAATGGATACTCAAGGTGTTATTCATAATGACTGTATTGTCACAGTGGTAACATGACATGCTGATGTTTTGGTAAAAGTTATGTACATTTTGTTTTAACACTTTGGATGAATGCCTCCTTTAATAAATGACCAAATAAGACAATTTTATATCAAATATTTATTTCAACATCTTTTCAGAAGTACAATGTCCAGATTCAATAAATAACTTAACATTGTCCGAGAACATTAAGCCCTTAACCCACAGATACTACTCAAAATTACCTCCCACCCCTCTAACCTCCCCTCCCCACTACAGACCCCCCCTTCAGGGCTGCCTGAGAACAGCAGCAAGCCTCTAAACTGGGCTGACAAATATCTCCACCTTTCAGCGAAGAGAACACCTCTCACACACACTGAAGTTTTTTTTTAAAAGTCTTTTCAGTATTTAGGATGGTTGCTTGTCCCCCTTCCCAACCGTTCCTCTCACTGTTAGAGTCCCATCAGTTAATTCACAACTTGATCCCAGTGCAAGAGGGAAGGGGTGACAGAGTTGCTCTTTAACCTGCCTACAATTCATCCTTTTCTTCCTGCTCACCCTCTGGTGGTGCTCCACCTGTACTGCCGTACAGTTTGCTGATGATGGGTTGAACCACCTCTTCCAGTTCCTTCTTCTTAGCCTGAAAGTCTTCTAGCTCAGCATCTTGATGAGACTCCATCCACTCAATCTTCTCTTCTACTGCCTTCTCAATTGCTTCCTTGTCATCATCTGACAGCTTGCCACCAAGTTTCTCCTTGTCACCAAGCTGGTTCTTCAGAGAATATGCATAGCTCTCAAGCTCATTTCGGGAATCAATCCTTTCCTTCAGCTTCTTATCTTCATCTGCAAAGCGCTCCGCATCATTCACCATACGCTCAATATCCTCGGGGGTCAAGCGGTTCTGGTCATTTGTGATTGTGATCTTGTTCTTGTTGCCTGTGCCCTTGTCTTCAGCAGTCACACGCAGAATACCATTGACATCAATTTCAAAGGTAACCTCAATCTGTGGAACACCACGAGGGGCAGGAGGAATGCCAGTCAGGTCAAAGGTCCCCAGCAGGTGGTTGTCTTTTGTCAAGGGGCGCTCACCTAAATAAAAATAAATTTAAAGTTAGAGTCTTAAAACACAGCACTGTTAAAATGCAAAGGTTTTTCGTTTGAGATGTTACCTTCATAAACTTTGATGGTGACAGTTGGCTGGTTGTCAGAAGCTGTAGAGAAGATCTGAGACTTCTTGGTAGGCACTACAGTGTTCCTGGGGATCAGCTTGGTCATTACTCCTCCAACAGTCTCAATACCAAGAGTCAGGGGGCACACATCTAGAAGAACCACATCACCTGCAAAAAAACAATTTTGCATGTTAAGTGGATGAATAATTTTTAAGCACTTAATAATAATAATAATAATAATACATTCCATTTATATAGCACTTTTCAAGATACCCAAAGACGCTTTACATATTTGTATTATTCATTCACTCCAGTCACACCTGATGATGGTAAGCTACTATGTAGCCACAGCTGCCCTGGGTCACACTTAAGATTACAATGTTATTATGATCTCTTACCAGTGTCTTCCTCTCCAGAAAGCACTCCTGCCTGCACAGCAGCTCCATATGCCACAGCCTCATCTGGGTTGATTCCTCTTGAGGGCTCTTTGCCATTGAAGAATTCTTTTACCAGCTGCTGGATTTTGGGGATACGGGTTGAGCCACCAACCAGTACAATCTCATCGATGTCAGGCTTCTTCAAGTCAGAATCTTCAAGCACCTTCTGGACTGGCTTCATGGTGGAGCGGAAGAGGTCCTATGACAAGTACAAGGTTTTAGATAATTGCTGAAAAAGAAACTCACTAAACTTACATGCTCATTTGCATCAGATGACAAACTTACCATGTTGAGCTCCTCAAACTTGGCCCGAGTTAGAGTCTCAGAGAAGTCTTCTCCCTCAAAGAAAGACTCAATCTCAATACGAGCTTGATGCTGAGCAGACAGAGCCCTCTTGGCCTTTTCAACTTCACGTCGCAGCTTCTGCACAGCGCGATTGTCTTTGCGGACATCTTTGCCAGTCTTCTTCTTGTATAGCTTGATGAAGTGCTCCATAACACGTTGGTCAAAATCTTCTCCTCCCAGATGAGTGTCGCCATTGGTTGCTACTACTTCAAACACACCGTTGTCAATGGTCAGAAGAGAGACGTCAAAGGTGCCACCACCCAAATCAAACACAAGAATGTTCTTCTCGCCATCCCTCTTGTCCAAACCATAAGCAATAGCAGCAGCAGTTCTAGAATATTTTAAAAAAATAATAAGTTAAGTAACAGAGTAGACATTGCCAAAAAAAAAATTGCCGCCAAACAGGACACTTACGGCTCATTGATGATTCTCATCACATTCAGACCAGCAATGGTACCAGCATCCTTGGTGGCCTGACGCTGAGCATCATTGAAGTAGGCAGGAACAGTGACAACTGCATGTGTGACCTAAAAACAAAAATGCATGTAAACATTTGTGCTGGCTGCAGATTACATTGATATGCATTTCCCCATATGTCCACACATGGCTTAAACAAGGGTTGAACACAAGGTATACATGGATTTGTAATCCAAAGTCCAGTTAAATGAATGGTCCAATATTACTCCTAGAATTTTAGAATTTCCAACACCCTTTCTACATCATACTTATTTTTGCATCAGTATTCTCCATTAAATACATAGTTTTATTTTTACCTTCTTTCCCAAATATGCTTCAGCAGTCTCCTTCATCTTTGTCAGCACCATGGCTGAAATTTCCTCAGGAGCAAAAGTCTTCATTTGACCGCCACCAATGTCAATCTGAATGTGAGGTTTGGTCTTTTTCTCAGTCACCTAAGGTAAACCAAAATGAATGATCAATTTATGACACACTTTATACATGCATGCATCTTTTACTGTACGTTCAGTAATTATCATACCTTGAAGGGCAGGTATTTAATGTCCTGCTGGACAGAGGGATCACCCCAAGTGCGTCCAATAAGTCTCTTGGCATCAAAAACTGTGTTCTCAGGGTTAGAGGTCAGTTGATTCTTTGCAGCATCACCAATAAGACGCTCCCCTTCACTTGTGAAGGCTACATATGATGGGGTTATACGATTTCCCTGGTCATTGGCAATGATCTCCACACGGCCATTCTTGAATACACCAACACTGAAAACATTTTTATTTTAATGAGATTTACAGGCTGTGATTCGTTTAAGTCAGTGGTCTTCAATAATTAAATGTCTTCTTACCATGAGTAAGTGGTCCCCAAATCAATCCCAACTACTGTCCCCACATTTTCCCTCTTGTCGTCATCTTCGGCAAACACTGTGCCGACCACCAGAAACAGTACCCACATCAGCTTCATCTTTTCCCCTTTCGTTTTCACACCAACGGAAAAATGTCTGAAAGATGACAAAAAAATACAAAGGTCGGTAAATCCTCGAAAAGTACATGCCGACTCTAGTGTTTTGTGGAATAAAGTATTGGCTCAATAAGAAAGGGTTTATTGCAAAATAAGGGAGAAAATTCTTTTACAAAGTCGTACTGGGTGGAGCGCCATTTGCTTCTTTATATTTCGCCGGCTCACAGTCGACCACGTTGCTTTCAATCCAGCAACATTTAAAACCCCCCAAATAACAAATGCAGCAACAATTAACGAGAGTTGATGTCACATTCATTTTAATGTTATAATATTTCCGATCATTCTAAGAAGCTGCACAAAAGCTAGCTTGCTTTTTTGGCTGCACTTAATACTCCCCAAATGACGTCTCAAAAATGAACAGTAACAGAAAATATCAGCATAATCAAAAACGACAGTAATAATTTACAGCTTACCTTAAATGTTACTCTTAATTGAAGGCCTTTATGTAGCCGCAAATGCAGTCACTCCTCACAAATGTCAGTTTAGTGTGTTTCTGTCTGCTCCAGTGAATGATGCTCAATGTGCTAAGCTCGCTCCATTTATAACCCTTACTTCTGTCCCGTCGTGGAGGGCTGTGATTGGCCACACAGCGGTTCGTTGGAAGGCGCTGATTGGTTACTGCCTGCACGCTGGCCGACGCTGATTCGTAAACCTCGGCACAGGACGACGTCAGGCCTCGCGTACACTGCGCGAACGCTGATTGGCTGACTGTCAGGAGAAATCATGAACACAGTTGGTGCAACGACACGCCACTCTGTTACACAAGGAAGAGAGGGTTATACATTTCATACATTTGGAAACAGTGGTTTTATTTCAGTTTATTACTACAGTACTCCCATGTACGTTTTCTCTGTTAATTTGAGATATATTCAACCCGTGAATCTAAAAACCGTAAAAAATGTTGAATAATGACAAGTGATCACAGAGTAAAGTTACAGCCTGTGAATGAATGAACAATCATCTAAATGTTGCATCACATCACATATTGAGATTGGTTGTTAGTTGCATCAGTGCATGTATAGAAATAAGGAGCCACTGTTGTAACAATAATCTACAGAAGCCAAATCTTGGCTTTTTATGTATCTATACTGTATAAAGTAACTGTCGTTCCATGGTGCCACCTTCTATTCAGGGCCTTGTTCAGTCAGTTTACATAATAGGTATATTGGGTTAGAGATTTGTGAAAATGAATCTGTATGTATATTTCACATTGACACTATGAAAATCTGTTATTATCTGCAAAGGCCCAGTTTGTTTTCTGGGCAGTTAGAGGGAGAACTGGGGAACATATTTCCCCACTTCCAAATTGAGACCAGGGCCTATTTGACAGGATACCCTCCTCCTGTGGCATACTTTTTATGTGATCCTATCAAGTCAAAATTTGTGATAGAACATGTTAAAAACAATAGGCCCATGTGTGTGTTAGGCCTACTTATTTATTTATTTATGACCACTCTAATGACCACTGACTGACTGTTCCTATGACAACGCTTATTGCCATAAATATTACTGAATATTTTTAGCCTACCCTAAAAACACGTCAAAATATGTTAGGCCTATAAGAATAAGCCTTTGGCTAAGTGATACATTTTACTCTGCTTGGCTCATAACACATTAACCTGAATGCCTCCTTAGGGCCTCCTGGCTTAAACACTCCAATAGGGGGCCACATGAACAGAAAGGTCCTGACCACATTCAGGTGGATAGATGTGTTTTCATGATCAATTACTTGTGGCATTTGTATAGGTTTATATTGATTTGTGTTTTGTGACCCTAGTAATATTTAATACTCAAACGGGCTCAAAAATATAATTTGGTGCCGAAGGATGAAAAAAAGAGAAAATTGGAGAGTCCTGATAAAGGTAACATTTTGTTTTGGTTTGTAGAGTTTTTGTTTGTTTGTTTGTTTGTTTGTTTGTTTTTTCATGTCTTTATTATTTCCTATTGATTCTTCAAAATATTTATTTTGTATTGTTCAAATAAAGTAAAAGATTTGTAATTAATTAATTGGTTATCTTTATTAATCATTCAATTACCAACAACATACTGGTTAGCGCAATCAAACGCATAGAGTCGGCCTTGTGCCCCCTCATGCTGTTAGGATGCCTGCTGTGTCAAGGCCGTCCGGGCAAAAGATCTTTTGTAAAGCAGCCCGACATCCAGAGGGAGGCAGTAAAGTCCAATATTTTTTTATCTTCTATTCGCTTCGGATATTAATCAATTTTTGTGAGCTGTAACTGTAGGTCTATACTTCTCCAACAGTAGCAAGTGCATGACCTAATTAGAGAGGCATGTTTCCCCCACTTCCAATTGAGACCAAGACCTTTTAGATAGGAATTTCTCACTTCCACTAGCGGTTATATATTTGTTTTCTAGATTTAATTTATATTGTGCTTAAAAGTGTTTATGTTATGAATAGATGACCAGATATACGGTTAACTACACAGTATCCCGTAACTATTTTTCAGTCTTCATATCCGTTTGTTTGCATCTTGACATTTGTAAGGTTTTGTAAATAAAAGAAGACTATAGACCCTGGTGCGCCCCCTGTCGGCTCGACCTCAGACTGATGACGTGGTTCGGTGGTTGTTCACAGCAGCAGGATGGCCGACCAGAGTAGGCAAATAAAACTCGCTGCAGCTAAGAAAAAGGTAAAACAAATATTCGTTTACTAAACCAATTTTCTCCAAATTGTTACAAATGTTATGGATATGTGATTTTTAATGTGTAAAATCCGCTTCCGGGTGCAGGACTGTTAGCATTACACGTCGTCCGATCCCTTTACAGTCGCTTGCCCGGTGTGTGATGCCACTTTTACGCGTTCATCAGGCAGGAACAGACCGGTGCTTCATTTGGGCCTCTACAGACAGTATTAACTTTCCTAAATTAGGTGGACTATTTTTTTATTAACTTGTGCATTAATATCAAGTTAAGACGTTTAGTTAATCAGCGACAGAAATCGTCATTACAATTACTTTATTTAATGTCCTGACGTGTCTTTGAAGCTTTTATTAAAAGAGTTTTTCGCATACCCGTACAAGCTAACGAGTTAGCCTCTGCCTTCGGCTAACCCACTTATAGTTGGTGGTGTATGTACATGATGGTGCACTTAGCCATCTGATATATCTGCAAAGTGTGAGTCTGTGTTTGACAGTTTCTAAACAAACACGGGGCTGGTTTTGTCCTTGTTCTGTGGGTAACGTCAGTGTGCTAAATAGACTGTTTTGACAGCTGACACCCGGGTTTCTCCTCCTGCTGTGTGCTCCGGCTAGCGCTAGGTGTGTTGTTTGGCCCTATCAGCTGGACCACGTTCAGGAAATGACTCGTCAGCATTTGATGGTGACCCAAACCATCGTAAATAATGATAGTTCTTTACTTTTTTTCGTTCAGCTTTCAGGTGTTTGAGAAATGGCATCTCGAAGTGCACCCCCGAATATGTATTTGGCTAGGCGTGACAGCTGCAGAAGCTTAGTGCCCAAATTAATTGAGAAGTAGTAGACGTTTTGTTTACATAGGCATGTTAATGTTAAAGTTAAAATATTAATGGTTGTGTATAACTTACACCAAACCCACACCAGCAAGATAATTAGGTCTTGGTTTGATGCTGCTGTTTAATGCGTGTTTGCACTTTTGATGACCAGCTGAAAGAGTTCCAGCAGAAGAGCTCACCTGTCAGTGCTGGAGGAGAGAAAGGGGGAGTTGTAGCAGGGGCCAAGAAGAAAAGAAAAGTTAAAGGAAACCAACTTGAGCCACCATCTGAAGACCGAGGCTCTCCAGATAATGTCAATGTAAGTAATTTACTATTCATGGCATAGTCTTCATCTAAAGTGCAAACACACAAAAACACCCTTTTTTTTGTCACAACAATTATATTACCAAGTCCAACTGATCTGGATGTTGAACAGTGATGAGAGGCAGCAGAAACATAATTTAAACACACATCATTTCAGGTTTAAGGCCTGCACCAATACAATGGCACTGGATGGAATGTGACTGCAGCATAGTGCTTTTAATAACAGGGGCATGACTTTTTTACCCTGCATTTCAGTTGGTAATACCAGATGGAATCTGGGCTATTACATGCCTGAGATGTTCAACACAAGCTTAGTTTAGGAGAGGTCTGATTCATTTTAGACAAGCCTAAAGGGTTCTAAATTTCTTGAAGAAAATGTCTCTTTGTTACTTTGTACAAAGCAGTATGTATTTGATGTCCTCTGAACAACCCTTTGCTATGCTAACTACTATTGCTAGTACTAGTTTCTATTTCCCACCTCTCTATACTTTTATATTTCACAGTGTCTGGTAACTGCAGCTTTGCTCTGTATGTCTGTCCTCAATAGTTTTCTACTCTTCATTGTGCCATCTACCCTTATCTATTCTTTCCTGTAGTTTGACAATATACTGAAAGCCCTTAGTCAAAGCAATGGACTAGTGCTCCCTGCGTATGACAACAGCCAGGTGAGCTGTCTGCCGCTATCTGCCTTTCTTTTGTTTCTTTCCTTTCATTCTCGTCTATCCTTGCATTTCTGCATTCCTCAGCTCTAAATAGCTGCTTCTCATGTGATCTTGATATTTTGTACTCCTGCATGTGTCCAGTCAGTCACAGAGGTAGTAAACTATTTATATTGTTGTATTTATATTGCTTGGTCAGTTTGTTTGATGCAGCCATGCAATATCTTTGAAAATTGTCACACGTTGGGTGCATGTATTAAAAGTCTTGCACGGGGGCCATGTTTGAATCAACTGTAATCATTCTAGCAGTGCTGTTTTACTAAATAAATGCATCATCTGCCTGTAATCAGTTTTGTATGCAGTATATTATTATTATTATATACTATTGGCTCCTACTTTTTTCTATTTTGTGGCATAGCCTGCTTTATTGTCTGTCTTTGAGTCAGTGCAATAATCACACATGTTCCAAAAGAGCCAATCTAATTAATTTGTTGTTACTCTAATGCTTCACTTGCTCTGTAACCTTTACCAGATTGTTTTGTAGGCATTTAATAAGTGTGCATTTCCGTGTCTTAGACCTTTGCTGATGTGGAGACAGCGGTGCCCCCAGTTGTGTCTCTGCATGAGGACTCGAGCCTCGAGCCTGGTCGGGGCTCACCAGTGTCTAACCCTGCTATCACTAATATCACTACTAACGCTGAGTTTGTCAGTCACAACACTGAACCACAGGTGTGTGTCCTCTGTTCCTCTTCGCCCATGTTTTGGCTTTCATTTTATTTGCCCACCACCCACAATTCACATTATAGGCCAAGACTTGGTCAAACTAGAGTTAAACATAAAAATTAAATTTAACTTCTAATGTTTTGTGTCTTTCTATGTTGTATGTTTTCTGTATCTATATTTTATATGTATATATTTTCTTTATGAACTATAATGTCTCAACTTTTAATCACTGTCTGGTTGTTATGTGTTTCTGCAGGCCTACTCTGATACAAATGGGAATGGAGGTTTATCAGAAGAAAATAGGTGTGTAACCTGACATTGTCCCTATTTGTTGCAACATAATCAATCAGTGATTTTTTTTTTTTTTTGGTCTATTCTGTATTTGAATATTTGTTTGTTTTGTTTTTACTCTTTCTGCAGACCACTGTCTTCCACTGAGAGTCTGCGTCAGCTCTCACAGCAGCTCAATGGCCTGGTTTCTGAGGTACGACAGAAATATAGTCCCCATGTCACCTTGTCCTTCTGACAAATTCATTTGTTCTTTGTTGGGCTTTTTAAAAAACTATATATATTTAAACTACATGCTGTTGATGCACACTCTGAACTGATTTCTCTTGCAGCTATTCTTGGTAGGAATGTACGAGAGGAATTTTCATATTTGCCAGCTGTTCACTATGCCTCTAAGCACATGACAAAATTAACTGGTGCAGCGTACACCCCTTGGTTTTAAACTCAGTCACTATATTTGTCAACTCTCATATTACTTTAACATTTATAAGATTATTAATCTTTGCTACTCTTGTAATTAAGAAAATTATTGTTGCATGCTCTATCACAGGCAAGAATCCCACTGCCCATCTGTTAGATTATTTTATATGCCATGTTATCAGCTATTGTAATGTGAACTTGAAGCAAATGTGTACATGTATACTGTAAATACAAATGCTGGATAAAATGTCAGTAAAGTTTTTTTTTGTTATTTCAGTCATCCACTACATATGTGAATGGAGATATTGCACTTTCAGTTGATGGACGTGAACTCGAGGTAAGTTACCTGATGTATGTCTTTATATTGCATGTGAAATGAATACTGTTATGATTTATGAAATCACAATATCACCTTATTTGATGTATGTAATATTGCTGTAGTCATACATTAGTCAAATATTTTTCATGCAAGTGAACGCCATTATTACTGCACCTTATTCTTTTGTCTTTTCTTTCCTTGATGTATGTGTGCATTGAGCAGAATCGTAACCAGGAGTTGACTACTGCCCTGGAGTCCAGCAACTTAACAAACTCTCAGCTTAGTTCCAAGATAGACCAGCTGGTAAGAAGCTGTGATTTCATATCAATATGTTTGTCATAAAGACCAGTCCTGTTTTTTGTTTTTATTTAAATCACATTGTTTATAGTTACTATAATTCATACATGTTTACTTTATAACCTTTTAACTATTTATTGTAAATAAAGAAATAACTTTGTTAAGTTACAAACAGCAGGCATGAGTAAAAGTAATTTTGTATTGTTTGATATTGAACCTTTTCTGATAGAGATATTGAAACATTCAAACATTGCTTTGCAAAATGATAATAAAATCTTGTTTTTTGGCAGGCACAACAGTCACAGGAGCTTTCTGATCAGTTACAAAAGGTGATACAACTGTGAGCTACCTCTTTTTCATTTCAATCTGTCAACGTGTTTACACTGTACTGTGCTTTTTCTTTTCAGGAGCGGAAAGAATTTGAACAGAAATGTGCAAAAGAGCAGTCAGCCATGCGAGAGCAATTACAAGTACATTTATTTTTTTGTGTTAATTTTTTAAAATGTGTTATAATGTTTTGTAATTACAACACTGTTTGTTTCACATAAGGTCCACATCCAGACTATTGGTATATTAGTATCAGAAAAGTCAGAACTTCAGACTGCTCTACAATATACTCAGCAAGCAGCACGACAAAAATCAGGTATGATTTTTTTCATCTTAATGTTTATGGAAGGGATCCATTTCTTCATTCGGCAGTATAGTGAAAGTCACTTTTTGTATTTGCAGCTGATGCAGAAGAGTTTAATAATCGTCTACAGTCAACAAAGCAGCGAGTGTCAGAGCTGGAGAGGACCCTTTCCACTGTTTCAACTCAGCATAAAACTTTAGAAAAGGTATCTTTGTCCAAACAGAGACACTGTTACTGTAGACGGTTTACTCATTATTCATTTCATATTTAATGCTTTGTTTCAGCACAACAAAGAACTAGAAAAGGAGCGAGACAACCTCAGGTTAGAAGTGTTAAGAATCAAGTAAGTGCAATTACATTGAGTGGTCATAAGATTAACACATTAGACATTTAACTGCTCCAGTACTTTACTATGGTAAAACATGGCATATAACCAGATCTTTGTTTTGTTAAAGCAATGTGAGCGAGGAATCAAAGCTGCAAAGCTCAGAGTTATCTGAACAGATCAAACTAATTACACAAGAAAATGCATCTATGAAACTGGAGCTGGAGGATCTTCACAAGAGGCTTGAGATTGCTGACCTGATGTTGCAACAAGTAAGCACATTTTAAATCAGGTCACCACATTTATTTTACAAAGTCACATGATTTGTCTCTTTTTCTCAGAGTTCTTCTCAGTCAGATCCTACTAATACTAATCAGCAGGTCCAGTTGATTATAGAAGAAAAGCAGCATCTAGAGTCACAACACCAACAGGTATGGTTATAACCCTGACATAGACAGGGTCTATGTTTGCACTTAACCTGATGAATTGTATTTATTTGTCTTGTTATTTGACTTAAACTAACTAAATGATAAAAGCACCTAAACATTGTTTTGTATTTTTGTAGCTACTGGAGTCTGTTTCACAGTTAAAAACAGAAAGGGACAGCTATGTGGAGCAAATCCAAGAGGAGGGCCGTGTGTGGAAGGACAAAACTGAACAGCTACTAACTCAAGTAAACTAATCTGACCACAAAGTATTATTTCATTTGTTGAAGTAGTCAAATGCTCAGTGAATGTATGTGTGTGTTCAGATGGCATTAGTTGCTGAGGAGAGAGACAGAAATATCAGCAGAGTCCAGGAACTAGAGGCAAGCATTGAAGAGCTAAACAACACTGCAGGTCAGAGGCACTGGTTGTTCTCTTCCTCTCCTATATATTTATTTATCTGGAGTGATAAGACAAATTAAAATGTTTGATGTTATTTGCAGCATTACTGTCTCAAGAAAGGGAGGTTCAGATTGAAGCAGAGATTCAGTCCTCTGGTCCGTCTGAGACTGAAGTAGCTCTTCAGGAGTCTCTCAGCAGTGTGCAGCAAGAGAGGGATGCTCTTAGCACTCAGTACCAGGCACAGGTATGCTCACTCTATGTAGTGACACCAAATGACCTACAGCTGTTCCTCTAACCCAGTCTTACTAATATTTGCCACAGTTGCGAGATAACAAGCAGCTGAGCCGACTGTGTGCGGAGCAGGAGACCCGCCTGGGAGAGCTGGAGCGGCAGGTGGAGAGCCAGACGGAGGAGACAGAGGACCGCAGACGTATGTTAGAGGATGTTCAGTCCGACAAGGCCACCATCAGCCGGGCACTTACCCAGAACCGCACACTCAAGGACCAGCTGGCAGAGCTGCAAAATGGTTTTGTCCAACTTGTAAGTAATTCTGTCATGTTGAGTTTACCTTATAATTCAGGATTATTGTCGTAAAGTTAAAGTGTTTTTCCGTAGACTAATGAGAACATGGAGCTAACCACAGCCATCCAGTCAGAGCAGCATGTCAAAAAAGAGCTGGCTCGAAGAATGGGTGAAATCCAAGAGGAACTTCACAGTGTCAAAGAACAGGTAACTTGTGCATGTCCACTTAAATTTTCTCATGTAAATCCCTTTTTTTAAATATAATAATTCCAAGTCAAGTTGTGATGCATTACTGAATTGTTTTGTTGCCTCCAGTTTGAAGAGAAATGTAAAGAGGTTCAGGCTGTGGTTGAACAGAGGGACCAGGTGGTTGCTCACCTGCAGCAGTACTCTGCAGGTTATCAGGCCCTGGCCTCAGAGAGAGAGCAGCTTCACCGTCAGTATCTACAGCAGTGCCAGCTCATGGACCGACTGCAGCACGACGAGAGCCAAGGCCGTGTCCAGTTGGAAATCAGCCACAATCAGCTCAAAGAGGCACAGGTTTGTGGATTTCCATATTAAAAATAATATATCATATATAATCAAATGCAGTTTGTGATGATGTTCTGCTTCACGTGGCAGGAGCACTTGGAGCAATTAGTGACAGACAATGAACAGTTGAAATCTGAAGTACAGGAGCTGCTCAACAGCTCTGCTCTGGCCACTCCACCAAGAGATCAAGGTAAAACCTGTTTTTGTTTGTTTGGTTTGTTTGTTTTTTCAAACCTAAATCAGACACTTTCACACACACAAAAACTGACACTCTTACTTATAAATTGTATAATTTAACCTACATTGTTGCTGTTTTAGGTGATGGAGTAGAGAGTCAGGAACCAGAAGAAAGTCCACAATTGTCATCCTCAATAGTTATTCCCGAAGACTTTGAAAGCCAAAAAGAGATGGTATAGGCACTTTTTTTCATTTACAAATATTTTCTTAGCAATACTGCCATTAATGATAAAAGTGTAAATCCAACCTTGTTCCCTACAGGAGGAGTTTATCCAAGGGGCATTAGCTAAGGTGGAGGCAGAGCGGGATGAGGCGAGGCGACAGCTGGAAGAGGAGCACAGACTGCACATGACTGCTCGGCACCAGGCCTCTTTGGCCCTCAGCCTCCAGCACCACACTCACCAGCCTGATCATGAACACTCTCAGGGCGAACACTGTCAACACAGTCATGATAGCTCAGGTACAGACTATCATCTAATCATAATGCACTGTTTTGAAAAGGTATTGTAGGTACTAGCTCATCTGCTTTTTTGTTTTTCATTTAGAAGTTGACGTGCCATTGGAAATCCATCAAGCCCTGCAAGCCGCCATGGACAAACTACAGCAGCGGTTTACATCTCTAATGCAAGAGAAGGCAGACCTGAAGGAGAGAGTAGAGGAGCTAGAGCACAGGTGCATACAACTGTCGGGAGAGACAGACACCATTGGTGAGTCAGCCTCTTTTAATACACAGTGTATAGTGTTGTTGTATCTATCAAATATTTATCTGATAATGTCTTTTAGGGGAGTACATAGCCTTGTATCAGAGTCAGCGGGCCATAATGAAGCAGAAACACCAAGAGAAAGAGCAGTACATCAGCATGTTGGCCCAGGACAAGGAGGAGATGAAGGTATAGGAAGGGACATTTGTAATAAATGATGATTCACTTTCTGTAAACATTTGTCATGGTAGCTTTAGCTCTTGCAGTAAAAAAATATAATATAATATTTGTCCTTTTATTTCACATAATTGGCCAACTGAGTGTTTTATTTTTTTATTGATCAGGCGAAGCTTGCTGAGCTGCAGGATCTGGTGATGAGGCTTGTAGCTGAAAGGAACGAGTGGTACAACCGTTACAGCAGTGCTGTTGCAGGAAAAGTCAACCCTGATCTACTGCCTCTTGGTCAGGAGTATGTTCACTCAGAGCACCACTCACACACACAGGCAGAGCGAAACGCTGTTAGTGGGGAAGGTAAGCGTTACAACAACTTTACCCTTGTATTTGTGTAGTTTAATAAAACAATAACACCACTGTGTTTGTGTAGAAGCCATGGATGTCATTCCTTTGTCAGAGCCCACCACAGACAATGAAGGCCCTTCATCACAAACCCTTCATGGATCATCTCAGACTGAACCCAAAGTGCCCAAAGAAGACGGTACCGCTCAGCAGATCATGCAGCTGCTGCATGAAATCCAGAACCCCCAGGGAGTACAACGCTCACCTCCATTCTTGGGCGAAAATCCTTGTATCCCGTTCTTTTACAGGCCTGATGAACAGGATGAAGTCAAGATCCTTGTGGTGTGAGAAGTGACTTGTGGCTTAGGACCGTCTGTGTGATCTTTAACATGACCTGCAGTTTGAAGAAATTACCACCGTTTATTTATTCTGTGTCGTTTGTCGTTTATGTTCACAAGTCCACAAGTTGAACAGAACCGCACAAAACTGTTCAGAGACTCAAAAGTGTCTCAGAGATCTGCAAATGTTTCTTCTGGTCATTTTGGCAAAATTATCATTTCTAGTTTTTGTTTATTACATTCTCTTTGAACATCTTTCAAATTGAACTTTCTTAAATTTCTGTACAACACATCTTATTTCCTTTACAGTTTTGACATAAGTGCAATAAGGGGCCTTAAAATGTGTCCTTCATATAAGCAGCAAATTAAAATTTGTCTGTTTGCAACAATCTCACTGTCTACATGCCAAAAAGAGCATTGTGTTTGAATGTATTAACCATAATATTATCTATACTGTATGTAGTGTAAATGTGAACTAAAGTGATGGCATGAGATGAAAGTTGAGGGACGGGGTGAAAGATGGAGAGAAGTATTTAAAAGTATTGCTGTGCATATTATCCATGCATTAAAAGTATTTTTACTTAACATAGCTGTCAACAATTAGCTTTCAGCGAAGTAATATACAATTTTTTAGTTGGCATTGGTTAATACAATGAAGACAAAACAAGAAAAAAACAAATCTATACACTAACTATATTTCAAATTGTTAGCTGTTTTAAAGAGATTTTGGTAGAAATATTAAAGGAAGCATCAGTAAGTAGGGTAAAGAAGGACTTAAACGTTTACTACAGTCGATATCTGTTCATAATGTGTGACGTGCACCTGTATTTTTCTTGTGAGAGCTGCTTGTTGTCAGTTTATGGGATCTTTACACTAAGTCTGTTTCTGTTACATTTTTCTTATAGTTTGACATATCTGATGAAATGGTGACCGTGCAACTGGAATGTGTGCATCAACAATTGTTTTCCCTTTTCAGCCACATCTGTTGTACTTTTTGTAGAGTTCTGGCAGATTTTCTACAAATGCGATTGCACTAAAATTGTACAGAGCTTTTCATTTTTTGGTATGTCATTTCTCACTGGTGATGGGGATTTCATTGGGACAGGTTTGATGGGAGGATGAAGGAATCCATTGAAGCCAGAGGGTGGTAGCTTTAGGCTGAGGGTTCGCTTTGAGATAATTGTGTGAATGACATGATATAAAATGTTGTGTTTAAAACATTTAGTTGATACTCCATTCAGTGTGGGACCAACCAGACAGCTGTCTCATGAAATCGAGAAAACAAGACTTAAGTTGTAATTGTTGGTTGTTCACAAGTTCATATGGGGCTTAACTTACTGCACATCTATGGTGTTTAGAGATTGGAGAATGATGTTTCTTTTTTAAAGAGAGATGCTAATGCCATCATTCTGTGACACTTTCTTTGAATTGAATTTTAAAGCTGTAGTCCAGAGGTTTCCTAAATTAACAAAAAAAAAGAGAAAAAATGACTCTTGCTGTAGTGGCCAGCGTAGGAACTATAGTAAAATGATTATTATTACTACATCATTGAACAGGGTCAGAAAATCAATTTGAAGTTTTTTAAAATATTTTTTTATTGATTTCTTTATTAGGAAGCCTCTGGTTTACAGCTTTAATCAAACACCTGAGTATCTCACCCCCGTTGTCAAGATTCTTTGTTTTCCTAGATAATTTCTGCTGTCCTTGTCATGTTTATTTGAATTAGTCACACTTGTTAAATAAATTACATGCACGCTTTATATTTATAACCAATGTAAATTTTGCCTGTTAAAAAATGATTGAGAAATATGGAGGCCATACAGTATGTTGTTGACAGAGCACTTTGGCTCAAACAGGTGGTCACAATTTTTTAGATTTTTTTAGTGTTCTGTCACTTTTTATATATATAAATATTAATTTCTGGGAGTGGTCAGATTTAAATAGGGATTTCTTTTTGCAATGACTTGGGGCTTGCTATTGATTTCCTTAATGTCCTTAACTGTAGATAGAGAAAAGCAATGAGAGCATTTATTGTCCTACTGTCAAGCGGTAGTGTATATAACTGTGTAACATATTGTATATTGATAATGCTTGGTGCGTGGGGATTGTATGTCTGCTAGTGCATAATCGGGAGATGGAGGTTACCGACTGGCTGATTTAATACAAAGATTCACTAAAAAATATAATTTATTTATTTGAATCAGCTAGTAACTCTTCAGGCTAATCAGTTTTATGGTCAAATTGAAGTGACTTGGACGTAAATGAAGGATTATTCAGACTGACGTGTTTGAGGTGTGTGTCTGACAGGACCGTTTTTCTTAATATTTCTGCCCTTCCTCCGAATAAAACTGATTGAACAACTTGAATGTGTTTTTGTTATTAGTTTAGTATAATATGTAACTGGGGATTCACTGATAACAAATTTCTTGGCCTATTTAGATAGATTGCAGATAGATTGCTGCCCACCATTCACAATTTTATTGAACTAAATCAAGTATAATCTGGTCTAAACTAGGACTAAACTTGGACTCAAATAACCCAGGTCTAAACCAGGGCTAGTAAAAGTCTAAATCTAATATAAAAGTCATGTCTCCCTACCATAGACAAGAACTGGAAAATGTTTTACCACTAGAAAGATCCCATGTACCATCAATGGTACCATAACACAGTCTGAGAACCAATGTATTAATATGTAATCAAAAATATCTAAATAAAGAACAAACAAGATACAATTTCCATACACTAACTTTTTTATTGTGTCATCAAAGCGCAGCGATCCCACAACCACCTAATTTGAGCAGGACACACATTCACACCATCCACTCCTCTTTAGGTCAGATATGAAAACAAGAAAAATCTCACTTGGACGCTACAGTAATAAACAACATCAATGCAATAAATACATTTTATATCACTATTAAATGATCTCACATCTTTATAACATTTTAAATAAGTCTCATTTTCAATTGCACACTAACAGACCAGGGACGTACCACACATATACATCAAGATATGTCCAAAATAAAACATTTGCTGATAAATAAAAGGTCGCCCAGTTATGGAAATATGGTGAATTTGAACAATGGGGAATGACATTAAATGGAAGACTTGAAGGAAAGAGTCAAAATACAAACATCAACACAACAGCTATAACAAGGTCATGAGTAACAATTCACAGTATTTCACAGAATGTAAGGGTAAAACAAAATGAAAGAAATATATATCAATTGTGACTTTGCTCCATAGTCTCACTCACCCCCATGACCACTGAGACAAGAGGAAAAACAGAAGAAAAAATCCATTGTCAAAAACACTGAATTTATGTCCGGGCATCTCAAAATCTTTAAGACATCCTTAAAAAAACACCAGTTCAAATAACTTTTTTTGTCGTAGAATTAACAGTAAACAGTCAGTTGAGTAACCCCCGAACCACAGATTCCCTTCCTCTAAAGTAAAGAATTTACTTTGGTAACACTTTATTTTACATAGCCCCTGACTACATTGTATCTACCTCATTAAGAACAATGTAATACACTGTGTAACAAACTGTAATAACAAGTAACTACATTGTACTTAACCCCAACCTTAACCATTCTGTATGTACATTGTAGTTACATGTTATTACAGTTTATTACATTGTACTTAATGAGGCAGATACAAAGTAGTTAAGGGCTATGTAAAATAAAGTGTGACCTAAACGAGAGGAAAGTGTGACATGGGGACAGCTCAATTCATCCTATAATATATATATATATAAATCATCCTATAAAAAGGCTGAGGAAACTATTATTGTTGCATAGTTTCTGTGAAAAGACGGACGAGATTGATAACGTTGATATTGTTAAGTGCTTCCTGATCCGTTTCAAAAATGAACATTGTAAATAAAGTTTGAAGTCAATAATGTGGCTTCCTTTAACCACATGGAAGCTGGATAGGACAGTCAGTTACAGTGATGGTGTGAAGATAATGCAAGGACAAAAAGAGGATAAAGTGTTTCTTCTAGGAGTCGAAAGGTGGCAGGGGGCTCTCAGGGCGAGAGGGACTGCCTCTGGTTGGACGGCTGTTTAATAAAAAAATAAAAACATCAGAAAGAATAAAATACATCTTAATGGAAAAAGATGCCCAAAGGGGAGAAAGAAATCAAAAATTAAGTTAATATTTAAACAGGACCACACCTCAACTACTATACCTCTCAAACGCACCTGCAATTTACCCACAAGCCATATTTAAACCTGCCAAACCCACCCCACATCGTTTGTCTCTGCTCTCTCGAGCCACCCCTCCTCCTATTTCTACATCTCATGCTATGGGTGGGTGATATGGTAAAATATCACGATTTTACAATGCCGAAATCACAATTTCGTCACAATTTGTATTTGTATTTTTTGTCTTACATAGAAGACTACTGCTATCAGTGTCTTAAACTACACATTAAATGTACATCCAATCCACTGTTCATCGTAATACTTATCATACCATATCACACACACCAGCCTCCAGTCGCCCACAACTAGTCTCATTCAATTCAGCTATCATCCTTCCCATCCTCTATCACCATAATCATACCTAACCATGATTTCCATCCCGACAACACTTCAGTTAACTCTCAAATGTACATTGTTGTGGTGTGGGCCGTGCTAGTTCAATCTTAGTTTTGTGGATGTGAATGAGATGTGACTTTTTAATGTTTCAAATAACACAAACTAATTACATTTTGCATCACTTTGTTTAGAATACTTCAAAAAATACATATAATCTTGATTCAATTAAAGAGCCTGACTAGAATGAGCCACTTCATTGGTTTGTAAGTGAAAGAGAAATGTATTCCTTTATAAATTATAAAATATATGGTTCAAAAATATTAGCAGCCAGAGTTCCTTTAAATAAAATTAAATATAAAAGTACAGTTCTCTCTCCCTTTAAGGTGGTTTATTTGTTTATCCTTGAGACAATGTGTGCCATCTTTGTTTTTTGAGCACAGACCCATCAAACTGATTCTCATAAATGTTTTTTTCTATATAGATTGGTTATTACTCTGAGAGTGCAGTATTTCAGTCATGCAGGTACGCATTGAGTAAAAAGGGAAGTGGGTGAAGGTTCTGGTGGGGCAGGCAGGTGGCGCTGCTGTCCGTGGTTTGTGGGTGTCCAGATGCAGGAGATCATACGGGGCAGGACAGAGGGAGGAGTTCAGCGGTCTAGTGGGTCGGAGAAGGAGGGGGTCTTCGACTGCCACAAACACACACATCAAAGGTAGGTTTTCTGGAGAACAAAATATGATGTCATTTTTTCAACACAGTCATGTGCTCATGGCCTCAGTGCAAGTCTTGTAAACTTGCACGTTTGAACTCTTGTTTAAATGACATGCTTACACTTACATGATAAATGGACCATAAAATAAGTCACCACAAAAAATTGTTGTTGCCGACAGTTACCCTTAAGTGTTTTCCAGCATCTACCAATTACAAACTAGTGAAAAATACTCTCTCTTTTGATACATGTTGATACACTGTATAGTTATGTACTCTTTGTAATCTGTTATGGTGGCTTGACCAATGTACCATACAATACCGTTTACTTAACAATAGTATTCTTACGATTTCACATCACTGTGTATGGAAGAAACTTGAACCTAATAGTAAATATGTCATAATGTATTAATATTTGCCAAAACACTGATTTACACAATTCATTTTACCAATGTATTACCTCTGCTGGCTGCTTATTCCTTTTACAATACACTCACACCTGCCTGGCACAACAAAGATGCCTTTACCCTAAAGTTTACACAACACACATCTTCAGGAGCTAAATGTGTGTTGCCCATGCAGTGCACTGAGGGAGAAAATAGAGAGACCATCATGCAATGACAGGATGCCCTTCAGAAAGAAAGAGTGTTGCTGTTGTCATGGTGATGGTTATGGGGATAGTACCAAACGTACCAGAAGCGTTACTCCTCACTGGTCAGAGATAGTGATTCTGTAGGGAACCAAAGTCATGTGTGGGACAGAGGTGAAGTGAGGGCCGGGACAAAGAAGAGAGATGTTAAGGTGCAGGACAGGGCCTACATCACATGCGCTTAGCTCTCACCCACTGCCAGACGGATTCATTTAGATGTAAAAGTGAGTTTGGTAAAGGATCAGTGGGTGAGGGCTTTGCTCAGTGACGTGTGGTCTTTCAAGAAGCAAGCTAAGGACAGCTCTGATTTAAAAAGGTTAGCTATTTCACAAACACAAGCAAGCATGAGGCAAGCTATTTCTAATTTAGTAAACTCATTAGAAGAGTGCATTAGTTGAGTCAAAGACAAAGAACCCTTTCAAGCCATTACTTACCTTCCCTAATAATGAAAACCCCACATTTATATTTCCTCACTCTTTTCTGTTGTTATGTTTCTATGAAGGGTGTCTATAGATTAGTCTATCAAGCTACTTCTCTATTTTCTATCGCTCAGTTACCTCTTTTATCCCCTCATCCAGGTGTCTTCACATCCCCCTTTGCAACAGAGAGCATCCACACTTGGATTATAGGTCACTATATAAATTATTTTTATTCTAGGCCGATACCAATAAATACATTACCAGTTTGGCTGATATGAATATTTTGTAAACATTTTTGGTAGGCTATGTTTCCTCTGTTTTATATAAAGGCGACTTAGAAATAACAGCTTTAAAATATTTATGAATAAACTGTTTTTTATCCATAAAGTAAAATATCCATAAAAATGTAGTAACAATAATAAAGTAATTGAAGACATTTCGAATGGGCTTTTCTGTAACTGGCTGTTACTAAACCTAAATATTTTAAGTTATTCTTTTAGCCAAACAGGTTAACATCGATATCACAACCTTGTGAATTTCGTCCAATTCCGATGTTGAGCCGACACCGATGTGCACGCCTACTTGTCAAACCTAACTGCACTTAAACGATCACTTCGCTAAAGTCACTCACCTGGGCACACTGGGGGGTGCACGGTTAGGCCTGGAGGGCACAGCTGGAGGGGGTCCACTGTTGGGGTCCGGAGAGGCCCCTGGACGAGAGGGGACAGGTGGTCCCCCTGCAGGAGGAGGGCCCGGGGGAGGCCCACGAGAGCCAGGGCGCGCTGGAGGCCCAGGAGGAGCTCTGCGGTTGGGAAGTGGACTGGTGGCTGGAGACCTGAGAAAACAAAAACTTCTTAAATGCTTCAATTATCACAATGAACCTAAATGTAATTCCTGGAGGCTGCTGAAAATATACTGGAGGGTGGAGCCTATTCTTGCTTTTTGGAAAAAAAAAACTCAGTTCACTTTACATAATAGAACAAGGTATATTTTAAGGAAACCCACAGGATACTGCTTTAAAGCCTATTGAATTTTTGTGGCATATTTCTGTTCTATTATTTTACACAGCCTTGATCCAGCCTCACCTTCCTCCAGACCCACCACGCTGCACCTGTAGCCAGGAGTCGTCGACCGGTGGGGGCATCGAAGTGGTCACTGTGGTAGTGCTGATGTCTCCAATGATACTGAGGCCTTCCTTTAGAGCGAAGTACATCCGCAGCATCTCATCCCGATGCTGAGCCTGTTCCTGGGACTCCTCCATCAAACTGTTCTGGTCTCCACAAGAGTACAGTTGGGCCAGCAGCTCTGCATTGATAAACTCCTTGGTCTGGACAAACAGCATGGATTTTGTTAAAAGGATGCTATGTAACTTCTGTCCACTAGTTGGCAATATTGGCTATCGTTTTGGATAATTGAACTTGGCTAACAACATGCCAAATGTATGCACTAAAAACATTTCTGGTGTGATTTTTTCAGTTCAAATTTGTCGTGTTTGCTCTCTTTATATGTGCAGCATATGTCTGTTTAACATGCTGTTGTTAGTCGAGGCCAAGTAGGTTCACTTTCGAGAGTTATGAGTTTTTCCAACGGTCTGTTCTGTCAGGCACAGACATTTTTGCATGCTCTCTTGGTGTATAAAGAATCCCTCTAAATAAAATGAGACTTAGAGGAAAATTTACATTATGTTCCTTTACTATTACAGTTTTTATTTAGATATTTGAGCATTATGTACTCACATTGTTGATCATGAGGTGCATGATGGTCTTGGGCATAAGGTCCCGCACAGTCTTGTTGACAATGGCCATGTAGGAGTCGACCAGGTTACGAATGGTCTCCACCTGCCGCTCCAGCTGAGGGTCCATGCTATGGCCCAAACTGTTAGAGCCATTTTCATCACCACCATCACTCTGCACAGATCACATTTAGGTGTTTAACTGGCTTTGTTTTGTGAGTATACAGTAGATTTATATACAGGGTGGACCATAAGTACATACATGGGAAAATATATTTGTATTTATATAATGTGCTCTACATTCTTACCATTGTTTTGAAAACACATTAATACGTGTTTTCCACTGTTGATGAACTTTCATTAGCACAGTTGGAGTTATGCTAGTAATGACGTTAATGATATGTTCCTTGAGATGATTTATGTCTCGTATCTTCACCTGATACACCATGGCCTTCAGATGCCCCCAAAGATAGAACTCAAGAGGGGACCATTTCCCTGTGTATGGAAACCTATGGCCCACCCTGTATAAAATCAACTCAATATAACTATAGCTCTTAAAAGTAGTACCAAATCAGATGAGAACATTAGAGATCAATATTTTACATTATATTAAAAGTACAGGCACTAATTTAATGTATAGAAGAGATATGCAGAACAATTTTACATACCTTCCCTTCTTTCTCCTACAAGTGCATGGAAATCAAACATTGAAAAGAGGACAGAGGTCTCATGAGACAAGACAACACTAAACACACTTAAACACAAAAACAGTTACAGTTATTACGTACAGTCTCAAAAACTGTATAGAACTAACACCATAATACAGTACTTTTAGGCAGAAGTATATGTAATGTAAATTGGTGTGATCTTCTGCTGCTGTAGCTCATCAACTCTAAGGTTATTTTCATTTTCTGCATTTCTATTATGGATCCATTGAGGCTATTCTTTCCTGACCTATGGCTTCCGCATGGCATTTGTTGCTCACTGAATATTTCTTTCTTTGTGTAAACTACTAGTTAAATTTTGAGTACCTAATGTATTTATTATGTATTAAAATCATGTCTGATGCTCACCGTGACTCGTTCGGGATAAACTCCAGCTCTGAGGAACGATGCCTTCCAAGCGTCCACATCCTCCTGGCTCTCACAGGCCAGCTCCAGCTGACGGTAGTCCTTATACACGTTTCTATGGAGGAAAAACATTCCAGTTTAATTATACTGCAGAAAATCAAGGGGGGACACAAAGGTTCAAGAAACATAATTGTAACCTGTGCTCGGTGTTGAAGAGAGCAAAAATGTGCTTGCTGGACATGAAGCCTTTCTCTATGTCTCGCAGCCTCAGGTTGTCCACTGGCAGCATGAATTTCTTCTCTTTCTCCTGGGGGGGGCGACACATAGATGCACAGCACATTTAGGGAGACAGACAATACCAGACAGACAAACTTCTATTTACAGTGTCAGCCACAATAGAAAGTAATTGTGGTCTCAATATTTGAGATTATGATCAAGATCAGTATTCCCCAAACATATCATTAAAGGACCCATATATCAAAAACACATACATCTTAGCCATTGCTATTCTTATTTGTGCCCATATGATCATTGAAATGATAGTTTTCTTTATGTTTATTGTCCAAAACAGTGACAGGATTGCATAGCTTCATTACTTCTGTGACCGAAAGTGTTTGAGAACCACTAATCTAGATAGCATAACAGAGGCAGTACAGAAACAGGACAGAACAAACCTTTAAATGAGAAAATCTAATAAGAGACCAAAAAGGGAGAAGAAAAAATGAACTAACGGAAAAGCACAGCACATAGTCCTTGAGTCTGTGGTTTTGATTTCAGTTGCACAGAAAAAAAAAAAAAAACTCCTAGCGACAAATGAGAAACACACTCATACTGTACAGAGCAGGGAGTTGCTATGTAGGAAGATCTTGTAAATGCACACAGTCATCACAAAGGCTGACACAATGTTATGTTACTTATCCAAACCCCTAGTATATTATAACTCTTTGTTGAGGGTGTATTCCAATTATTTCATTATTTTAGAACATAATATACTTTTTGTTAGCTTACTGTGGACATCCAAGCACCTTTTAGCCTAGTCTGTAACTAGACTAGACATCTGGCATGCTAACCGCTAACCCGCCCTGCCCACTGTGCCCAGTCACTGAAAGACTGGGGGGGGTTATGTGTGTGTGACCAAACTCTATCATCAAAGGACTTATGGCCCATACAGCCAAATGGTTATATCCCATAAAAGCATGTTTAAAAAAATAAAAAACATAGAAGAAGCACACACCCAGGTGTCCGCCGCCGTGGCCCTACACTGCTGACATCATCATTTATAGTAAGGTCAACAGGGTTTCTTGTAGTCCCCTCTGTTACATTCAATTTCATATGTCTTATTTCTCGTGCTTTTGCTTTGCTTTTGTGACCCCTTCTTCCTGAGAGTGAGCAACCTTGAACTGATTCATAGATTTTCCTCCAGTCCGGCCAGTAAATCCAGTCACAAGAGTTGAGAGGGCTGTCTACAGATTAAGAGTGTCCAAGAAAAGTACAAAAGTAAAGTCTGGTAAAACAACAATAGTTAAACAGCAGTGCCCTTTTCCATATGCTCTTACAAACCAGTCAATTAGGCCACTAGCAACTTCCAGAGCAGCCAAAAATGTAACTCAAATAAGAGTAGCCTATTGTTTCTTCATATTACTCAAATAGTAAAATAAAATAAAATAAAATAAAATAAAATAAAATAAAATAAAATAAAATAA
>JAVQKC010052827.1:0-13203 GCA_036025475.1 Philypnodon macrostomus | reverse complement strand
GTAAGTGTGTCCAGGGTCCCATTGGGGTCATAAACATGGGGGCGCTATAGAGGCATTCTTTATTTGACCTCTGTAATGTGCCTATGTACATTAAGTATACAATTGCCCGGATCAATGTGTTCAGCAGGATCATTGGCTCAAAGTGCATCAACGCATTAATTTGTGAATTATTTAAATGTCATTAATCGTAGAAGTACCAAACTCAATACAGTTCTGCGTCTTCATGATATGTACCTGTGTGCAAAAACTGATACAGAAATTTGTTTTTGCGTTATCGTGCTCACAAGTACAATCTGTGGGCCCGGACGGACGTGATTCCATAATATCGTTGTTTCGCCGATATAATAACATGTCTGCTGTAAATTCTTATATTGTGTATAAATAATGGACTGTGTATTGCCCAAATACAGAACTAACTATATATATATAAAACTACTAACTAGGCACACAGGACAGCTCTGTATAGTAATCTAATGCTATGCTAGTTAATACAATAAATAAAAAGATAACTTATGGGTAAAAATAAAATGTACATTATGATAAATAAGGGAGTGATGTGAAAATCCAGCCAACTCCCACAAGTCTCATTCACCCAGGGCCTGGTTAGTTCACTAGACAATGAACAGCCTTTACTGTGCATGTGTGAGTTTCAGAGTCCCTGTGTGCCACCACTGAGGTGTTTGGTCAAGTTTATATCCTTGTTTTTGGCAGCACAGTGTATGAATACAGGTGAGTGAGTGGACTCCACAAATACCTACACATACTATGCAAAGTGTGACTGTGTGTAACTGTGGCCACAAATTTGAAATAAATACATATTCATTGCATGTTGTAGGTGCGTGGTGGGAGTTGGAGGGGAGCTAAGTCCTAAATTTACCCTTGGTGGTCGGGGCCTGTGGTCACATCTGGAGCCAGTTTCTGCTTTCTTGTTTTCTTTACTCCCTTCATCACTTCCACCTCACCTGTGCTTTTATAACACTCTCCAGCACATTTTATCCATACATTCATAACTCTATACATGTACTATACACTTCATATGTCCAAGAAAATGCAAGATCTATATCTAATATTTGTCTATTGGCAGCTGTTGCTTATTCTACCCTGAAACAAACTCTTTCCCCGTGCTGGCCATGCCCACTTTCACAAAGTCAATGCAAAAAATTAAAAGTAGTATCAAGGAGCAACTGTCTAAGTAGAAAGATGATCTTGTTTTGAAATAAAAATATATTTATATACATGGGAGAAACATATTAGCATAATACATTTTAAATTGATCCCTACCTGCTGCTTGAGCTGTTGAACCAGACTGTCCTTCTCTCGCTTCAGAGCAGCCACTTCTTCCTGGGTTTTCTTCTTCTTGGACGAGGAGAGCTCTAGTAGTGCAATGTTGGCGTCCTTTTCACTGATGGCTGCCAAAAGTGCTTCTTGCCTGCAGACAAGACATCCACATGTTACAAATACATGACATTATATTACTGAAAGCACTTACTGACATCAATGCCAAGGTATTATAGATATAATGGACAGACAAGGACTGAAATTGGATATCTTCTAGTTCAGGGGTATATGCTCAGTCCATTAAGCCACAATCCTCAGTATCGTACAGATTTTTTGAAAACAAAAAAACAAAACAAAAAAACCCCCAGAAAAAACAATATTTAGTTCTTGTAATGGTTTTGCACAATGTTCTGAAACATCAAAAACTAATTTTGTCTTCCTCTGTAGTTTAAACTTCCTAAAGAATTCCTGAAATTAGACAATTACTCTTTAGCTGTCTTGTTTACAGACTAACAGACAAAAATTGGAGAAGACATACTTTTCAGGCATTAATAGTGACAAATTCAGATTTTTTTTGCTGTTTGCTAATTGCAGAATGAAGTTTTAATTCTTCCCTGAAATAAGTTTTTTCACTAAAATTGAAGCATTCTTGTGGCTGTGGCCTGTGCATATAATCAGGTCATTCCTTGCTCAGTTGGGATAGATCATAAATCTTCACTGGCCACTGTTCATTTAAACTACAAATCATTTCAATTGACTGTAACTAAGTTTGAGCCTGTCAGTCTTTACCTAACTTACTTAACCTTTCTGCATAACTACGTTTTATTTGGCTACATGCATACAGCCGCTTTGGTTTGGGTCTGTCTTTCTAGGCCCTCGGACAAGCTCCATGTCTTTCCTCTGCCGGTTGACGGATAGACAGCATTCCATGTGGCCAGGAAGCAACAAGCCGCATCCCATCCATCCCATCAGCTGTCCCCCTGGACACCCAGAGTCTAGGTTTCTCAGAAATGGGTCCATACCCACTGGAAGTCTAAATGAGACTCAATACCACAAGGTTTACACATCAGTCAAATGAGATGCAGATCAAATTTTTGCACAAACACTACTCACTTTTACACACTGTAGCATAAAATCTACAAATTATTCCCATAGAACCCAATAGAGTATTTTGTTATATATGTCAAATGTATGGATGAGTGAAAATACATCACATTTTTCTAGGAACTCAAAGCACATTATTTATTCACTCAGAGATGTGGCAAGCCTACAACCTCTCATACCATCTTCAAACAAACCACCAAAATCACGCAGAACACTGGACAGGTGATGAATTGCATTGCCCAAGGACACAATGGTAGTCGCTGGGATTAAGCAATTAACATCCTGGTAACTGGGCAACCTACGCTACGTCCTGATATGTACTGACCTACACATACCATACTTTATACAATATGCAATTGCTCAAGATTACAGATTTAATTGAGTTTAAAATAGATTTGTCACATAAATACAGTGCTGCAATAAGACATACAGATTACATGTTGGGAGTGAACGAAGGTCCACACATTCTTTGAACCTCGTTGACCACATTCTCAGTGTATCCCATCATGCATCTCTGCTGCAGGAGGCCTGGCAGGAGCAGGGGAGATCTGATTAATTTACTGGCTTGTCTGGTCCACTGTGTGTAGATCACAATGTCAACATTCTTAAAAATGTTACCGTGCCAAAAGCTGTATCTCAGAGGACATTTAAGAAAGTCTATCTCCTCTCCTCAGTCTGATATAATGGTGGACTGTCACATTCCTTCCCCTTCTGTATTTTGACACAAACTCTGGCTAACATACTGCCACAGCATGCACACATCACATACATCTACACAGACAGCCTAATGGAGCACTATTCTTGTTAAAGCTAACAGCACATCTAGTTTATACCATATCTGAGAATTACCTGCCAGGCACATGGTGCTTATAAACCCTGTTGATAAAATGATATTTATTCCAGATGCACTGGGAGGGTATACTTTTCATCCCCTCCAAACACACACACGTCTGTAGCACTCTGTGCTAAATCACTACATAACTGTACTGTCATTGAGCACCTTAAACACAGTGTGGTCTCACATCTGCTGGTGTGTCCTTATGTTGAAACTAACAAAAATAACAGAATCATTGCTGTCAAGGAAGGTTCACAGTGCATCTGAAGGCTGGGATGTTTTTTGTGTGGCCGCAAATTGACAAAATATAAAGGGATTAGGATTTGGGAACTACAATTTGTTGACTATTCTATTGATTTTAATATCTTTTAAGATAAGATGAATATATGGAATATGGAATAACTAGAAGGAATGGCTCCATCTCACAATGGTGAAGACATATGCTACCGTTAAGGCCTCCACACACCAAAGAGACTTCCCGACAGCCGGTGCAGAGGTGGAGCAACGGCTCATCTCCCATTTCATCACGTCGAATCACCTTTTCCCCTCTTCATACACTGAAGCAACAAGCGACCTAAGGACTGTGACTAGAGCATGCACGTGATGTAATCACCCTCCTACAGCTGATTAAAAGCCATTGAATAAAGATAACCTTCCAGATCCTTTCAAAAAGTTATTCCTGTTATCACTTTCCCGAAAAGCTGAGCTTACAGTGATAATAAGCATTAAAACAGTCACATATTTTTCCCATTTCCATTTATGTAACTGCTCTGCATGTCAATGTCCAAGCCTCTCTCACCTATACTGTCAGTATCTTGCTCATGCACTGTATTTCCCATCATGCCTTTATCCTCCTTCACTTCTTCTATGCCTCTCGTTCTCTCCGTCTGTAAAGAGCAGCGGGGCCATTCTTTCCGTCGCCATGTGCCATGATGTCATCGCCATAGTGACAAGACAGACAGTAAACAGACCTGCACTGCCATAAAACCAGGCACCTGACCCCAGCCTCAACACACACAGAAAGTCACTAAGGGCCTCTTTCACTATCACAAACACTAATGCTTGGGCTTAGATCACTTGCATACTTCTCTAGACAGCAGCCCGTGTGTCCTGTCTTATCTCTTTTTGTCTTTTTGTGTGTCACTTTTGTTATATGTGTTACTAAAGTGTGCGACTATATGAAGGTTGTGTGTCTAGTGTGTGCCCATGTTCACGGCTTTGTCTGTGTTTATTACAGTTCTCTAAGTGCTGGTGTGTTTGTAGATTTAGTCTTGTTTGACATTGGCCAGTCTCTATCTAAGACAAACACTGAACTATTTTTGAAAATAATCTGCCTCCCTCTGCTCTCTGTTTCCTACTGAACAAGCCATTCTCCATTGTTTTGGGGGACACTGTCTGCTCTGGTTACACTGGAGACTTCTTGTAGGACACCAGACTTTACTCTTTAACCTCTGAAGAACGTGGTGCATGTCACCCTGAGGCTTCTTTCTTGGAGGGAAGGAGGGAGGGAGGGAAGAAGGGAGGGAGGGAGATAGGAGAGTCACTTGCAAAACACGTTATGGCTGTTTTGTATGGCAGCCTTTATAACATTAAGAGCACAACTTTCTTTTAGCTTTTTGTTGTACAAAAAAACCTGTGAATAAGTATTTAATAAATACTTATTATAGTTTATACATATATATTATTTATACTTATTCGAGTTGTGATGGCCAAAACTGCAGCCATAAGCTCACTTTTGTGTCAGTCCTAAGCCCAGTTAATGAAGTGTGGTGTGTCAAAGAGAGAATATGGTATCAAAATACTAAATATATATTTAAAAGGCTAAATATGATGATATGATGATTGCAAATAGAAATGTAAAATTGCAAAACAAGTTCATTTAATTGATTAGGCACCGTTGAAACTCCCAATCTGTCCCAGGCTGTACACTTAAATGTGTGGGCGGCAGTGGTGCAGTGGGTAGGCACTCGCCCTTCAACCAGAGGAGGGTCAAGTCCCCGTCCAAGCACACGCTGTCGTTGTGTCCCTGTGCAAGACACTTAATCAACATAGGAATGAATGTGGCCAGGTCGCCTTTGTAAATGAGAATTGGTTCTCAATTGGCTTACCTGGTTAAATAAAATGTATTAGAAATAATTCATATGCATGTAATTTATACAGTGTTTTTACAGGTTTAAGACAAAACACATTCATTGGACAGTGAGACAAGATGCAGCTGAAACAGAAGTGAGATGTTTGGGTGAACCATGAGTGAAGAGTGGATGGTGTGGAATATTTTGTTTTCACAGTATCACAAGAGAAAGTGTGGTTTTAAAGACAGAAGAAAGCCGAGCTAAGATGAGAGGAATAAGATACAGCGAGCACAGCTGGCTCTCGGTGGTAGCTGCCTAGAGGCACACACACAAACTCACACAGACACACACCTTTCAGTGACTGCTTCTGCTTCTCATGACGGTGCATAATTTAGCAGCGCACATGAATGTAAAATTAAGTCCATTTCTAATTCTACCTTCTGTCGCTGCCTCAGTGCACTGTAAAATGTGACTTGTTAAACTACTAAAAACCTAGGAAATGACTTGCCTTAATAATAAATTCATGAAACTAGTACTTTCACATGATCAACACTACATGGGAGGTTTACCCCAGGGGACTTTTATTTAACTGAGGGGGTAAAAAAAAAAAAAAGAACCCGTAAATGAATGTGACCTGGCCATTTACAGGGTATATACTACCTAAGGCCCATAGTTGTTGGGAAGTCACATAGTATTTTAATGCAGTTTCTTAAATATTTACAGTGTGTAAGATATCTCTCTCCCTCCCTCACACACTCTCACACACACACACACAGGTCTCGGTCTCCGATGTGGAGCCCAACAGTGGAGGATATCTCTCCCAACTGACAGCTCCTGTCCTGGGGCAGATAACCAACCAAAACCGGGCCTCCTATTCTCTTTATTTTCTGTTTCAATTCTTTCATTATCACATCCAGACATTTTCTAAATCTTTCTGTGCCCCATGTCTGTACACAGCACTAAGCATAACAGAGCACTTTTGTATGCGATTCAAATATTTGATGGCATGTGGATCACATTGTGGGTGTGCTAGGATAGTAAATGGTCAACATAGTGTTAAGAGCTTTTCAATAAAATAAACTGTATAATAATACAGGGACAGTTCATGACCTCAGTCCAAACCATGTTCGCTCACTTTATTAACCCCTTTCTTCTTATAAGCCATTACATCAAATGCCTACTAATATTTAAAAAATTTTCTGACCATCTTCAATCACCAGTTTTGTGAGTAAAAATGCCATACTGATGCCAAGTTATCAAACACCAACTAATGGCCTACAGCCGCAGAGGTCACTTTATTATGTACAGAATCCACCTAATAAAGTGGCCAGTGCCAATACGATAAAAGACTGCCCTGACAGATTGCATCAGCAACACACAGTCTGCTGCTCTGTTTTCTGCCACAAACGGCCAAAGTTTCACTGCACTTTTATTGCAGCAGCAGCCATTAGAGTAAATGATCGACACCTACCACAGTCATTATGTGTAGTCAAACGTGAAACTGATCCTCTGGGACACATTAACACAGCACATCAAAGGCATAATTGTACCAAAAATACAGGATAATGCTACAATGATGGTTGGGATTTATAGTTAAGAACTCCCTCTAGGCTTAGGGTTAATGGGAAAATCAACTGTGTTTACTGTTCTGGAAAGTTTACTGCCTCAATAAGACTATAACAAGCACTTTTAACAGAGATACAGCTGATTTGGATTTTGTCAGTGTAAAAACAGAGGTAGAAGAAGTACTCTAGTAAATGTACTATTCAAAATAACTATCACAAAGTAAACCTACATTCATACTCCTGGGTCAGCTTTGGGTTATGACGAAACAAGATCTTAAAAATGTATAAGTTGTGAAGATGTTGAAGATTGTGAAGACAAGTTCAAATGGATGGATAGAAACATAATGTTTCTAGAAAATAATCTTAGAGAATACAAGAACAAGGTCTGCAGAGTCAAACCATTGGGTTTGTCTTTGATCCACACAGTTTTAGAGTTTTGTGTCTCTTCCACTACGGTACATACAATAACACAGGGTAGATGTGCTCATGCAGCGAGCCTTTTGAAAAATGCCTGCGTGTCCGAAAAACAATAGTGAAAGTGGGTCATAGACAATGGACATGAATGATTTAGTACAAGGAGAGAGAGAAGCTGGGGCGAGAGTCTATCAGAGAGAATGGAGAAAGTGTTATGGAAATAGGTTAAAACTGGTGCATACGTGTGTATGTATTAATGTGTGTGTAGAGAGAGAGAGCGAAATGCTGCAAACCCTGAAGGAGCTGTTGTGCATCAGAGAAGCTTAAAGAAAGAGCGCAGGAAGGCTCACACATCAGTGGGAAGAAACAGCCCTGACAGGGCAGGGAATAAAATAACACGAGGATTTAGAGGAAAAACAAATCAAAGAGATGTGAACGAGGGGGAGACGGGGGAGACAAAAACTCGGAGGGTACCGGCGGGCAGGTGGGACTACTGCATGACAGAATGAGGATCTGTTCTTGACACATTTCCCCAACCTGCTCAAAAAAAAATCTCCTTCTCTCCTCACATTTTAAATACACACTGTGACTAATAAGAAAGGTGTAAAAATACATTATCCATGCTTACGGGACTTTTCTGCTTTTTAAAGGGGACCACACACACATCATTATTGTGGAAGAGAGGACTTAAAAATCAGCTCAGTCTCCCCTGTCATTCTTTACACTAAATCCATTTCTTCACTGGGATACAGGGAAGAGGTGGACATCTGCTTCTGATCAGGGAGCAAAACTCATCCCTTAAACATGAACCAGGCATGGTAGTGGACACAACTAGCCTTCATCCAAGACATTATAATAGCTTAAATGCTTTAAATGATACTGAAATAAAAGACAGACTCCAGTTCAAATGATAAATAATGGCCTTAATTCTGACTTATCACTGAAGCAAAGAATTATCCAAACTCAAACCTAAAATATTTTGTGTTTCCTGAAAACTGCATCAAAATCTTTTAATATTTCTAGTTATATGTCTAAGTTCCACGCCTATATAAATGAAGAGGGTTGAATGGTTGATCAGGAAATGCATTTGGTGTATAACATATGCAATTCACTGCACCGTAGGACAAAAGAAACATGACTCCTAATCCTAAATGATTATCAAACTAACAAACTAATAACCCCTATGACAGGGAAATGACTTTTCAGACCAACTGATAACCAGTCACTGACTGATCATGCCCATTTATATGAGTCAATGAATTGTCATGAGAAGTTTCCCACCACAAACCATTGCCTTCCTGTCAAATGGAGTTTTATTATTTCTAAAATAGAAAATAGAGTTGTCTGGCACTCACAATGTACAATCAGAGGCTCACAGAAAAATGTCATGTTTTTGTTTTGAGCTTTTGATGCGTTTTCCTCCTAATCGCTCCTTTCTCTCTTTAATTGCAGTTTAATGATCTGTGTGATGGTCTGGCTTCTGAACCTGTAATCAGCATAAACTTCTACAGCAGCTTTTACACGATCTTTTTCTCCACTTGATTCTTACATTGTCTCACATTCAACCCACTGTATACTGATAATCTTATTCTAAAAAATGGCAAACTATTGAATGCGAGTTATGTTTTGTAAGTATTTTTTCATATTTGATAATAGAAATTATAACAATAGTAATTATCAACAAAATCCTAATATATAAACTAGGCTTGATGATCCACTGTGTACTAGGCCTACACCACTCAACATCAAGTTAATGGCAGTCACGTAAGAAACTGGTAATTCAATGCTGTCAATTTTGTTACACAAAGAAAACAGAAAAATATATAAATATTAAGGAAAAAGAGAAGATTGTCAATGCAGTAATTTGTGTTTTTAACTTAACACAACATGAGGCATTGCAAACACTAACACTAGATGTGAGTAAGCCCAGTTTTACTATGTATATGAAATAAAAGGACACAAAGTGGTGTTAATGGAAAGAATGTATTAAGACATTTCTGGGTTATGCAACTTTAATTGAAAATCCTGTCATTCATTATATATGCAACATCAAATTCACACATATTTTCTAGTCTTCAGTGGATGATATTCATGATTCCAGCCTTTCCCTTATGCCTGTGACAAAGAAGAAAAAAAAAATACAAAGCCGACCAGACTCAGAAGGATGAGGGCAGAAAGAGCCAAGAACAGAGCGTGCACAGAGAAGCCAGAGAACAGAAAAGAGACGGCGACACAGAGCAAGACGGCCTGATTTGAGCTATAACACTAAAGTGTCAAAACCACACGGCTCTTTTTGTTACACTTAGCTTTCAACATGTCTGACGCACACACAGACGCACACACAAACTTGCATTGGCACAGCGTGGATTAGTCTCATTTCTGTCTGAGCAGATCAAAGCCTGTTTTTGGTGTGGTGCCATAAGCGTGTGTGTCTTTTCATTTGTGTAGGAGGATGTATTATAATGCACAAGTGTGTGTTGGAAGAGTCTGTACGTCTCGGAGGATCGCCTTTTAAGCCGTTGCGTCTGGATTTGGAAGGGACTCTGTAGGCAATGTTTTTGATTGTGTTGGAGAAGCTGGCGTTTGTGTGCGCATGATGTAGTTGTGTTATAATGATAGACTTCTCACTGTGAAGAGCAGGGCTAGTGGGGAAATATGTCTTACATTAAACTGTAACAGGTAACATTAACAACCTGGAGAAAACAGATGAAATGAATGAATCAATTACTTGTAGCAGAGATATCAACAACTCTAACATTAGACTGGTGTTATAAGGGTTTGTGCAAAATGGGTTACAATTAACTAACATTGAGGATGAGGCTATTCAACCTATAAAATAGTATGAAGACTTCAATACTCTTCTTCAATCAATATCAAACTTTTGATTCCAGAGCAATACTACTAAATGCAAATACATTTTACAGAAACATCTGATTATGTTTCCAGCCGTGTGCTCAGGGATCACTATGGACGGCCGCAAAGTGACGGAAAAGGTGAAATGATGCAAGTGAAGTGGTACTGAAAGAAAAGGACACAGGAGAGATGTAGTGAACCAGGGATGAGTGAAGGGAGGGCTGGAGGCGGGAGGTGTCTGGGGAGAGGCTAGGGTTAGAGGGAAGCTGGGGGGTAGATAAAAGGAAGAACAGTGGACCAAAGGAGAAATAAATCGAATTTATAGTGTTCACCTTGAGACATCAGCCAGCGCTCTCACTGTGAGAGGATAAATACAGCCAACCAGCCTGGCCTGTAGAACTTTTTTTTGTGTGTGTCCAAGCGAGGTAGCATATGAAGTAGAACTATATATCTTACTTAGTATACAACTGAATAATCTATAAACGCCCATACAAATAAAAAGCAGTAAAATCAAAGTTGTCCATGTGATTATTTTTATATAACTTGTGAGACAGACCCAATGTTTTAAGTTTAGATTGGTGAAATCAATTGGAGTTTAAAACCAGTGAAAGTCTCTTGTACTTTTCTTGGTTTGGGGGAGCTTTAGAATACATATACATTATAAAGAAGATACTATTCTGTTTGAACATTCAAAGTAGGCAACACTGAAAAAATATCTTTAAATTAACTTTTTGTTTACGCTATTTAGCACATGAATCACCCGATTAGTACTAATTTGTCAAAAGCCTAGGGCAAACTTCCTCAATCCTGAAACATTGATTTGCCCACTAAGCCTCACACTGCTAACATGAGTCATTATAAAAGCTTGTCTATTCAAATTGCCAAATAATTGTCAACTGCACTGCGACCTCCATTTCTCTGCAACAGAAAACCTTGAATAATATTGATGCTTTTACTTTTACATATTAGCTTACCTTTCTACGCTACCATTTCCATAACAACAGCTCAAATAAAGAGCAATCAGTGTCTTGCTGTTTTATGAGGCTGTATATAATTGAATTAGGACGTGTATTTTGTATGTAGACGAACCTACACTGGACATAAATTGTATACAGCAGAGGGACAGATTGATAGATGAATGGAGGTAGCCCTGAAGACAGAAGTTCAGGTCATAAATCAATGTGAGGAGTTTCTTTGGCTCTAATACGTTGTTGCTGGACAGATGTCTTTCCTCTCTTTGCGTTCTCTTGTATCTTCTTTGCCAAAATTCATTTCTGTTTCTTCTTCTTTCATTTTATTATCGTCCTACTGTCGCTGTGCTGCCGTTTCCAAAAGCTGATTTATAACTGTTGCCCTGACCTTTCCACTCTCTTTACTCTCCCTTGTTGTGTCCTATGTGCACTGTTTTTTGTGTCTCCTCTTCCCCTCTGTGGCCCATTCATCTCCTTCTGTTGCCCTCACTTTGAACCGTCTGCACTGCACTGTGTTGTGATAGACTATCATGACTAGTGCAAGATCTTAATAGTAATGAATGAACACACTGACATCCATTATACATTTCACATGACTTCCATCATATCTGAAGGATGTACTTTCCTTTTCTATTGAATCCAAATCAGACAAAAACAGTATCAGTTGCACACATTCCAGATTCAAATAAGTCCGTAAGGCTTTTTTCAAAATACAAGACTACAGTTTCATCTTCACATTCCCCCTCCTCTACTTCCAAACTATCCTCAAAATTAAGCCCGGCTCAAACTACTGTTCAGAAAGCCCGGCTCACATCAATCAGAGCTCATTGTCCTGAGCTTGATCCTGTCTGCACACAGCACCTGAACCATTGGGACATACAGGTGTGAGCAGGAAATTAACTGACAAATGAACGGACAGCAGAGAAGTGAGTTTAGGTCAAACAGCACGGGGCAAAATGGACTTTAATTCATCCAGATTGAGATTTCAGGCCAGGCTCCCCGCAGTTACACACGTCAGCACATTCCTCCTGCTGGACGCGCGCACGCACACAAACACAAAACTGTACAGAAGAAGAAATCGGGAATGCATTTATTCAATGTATATGATTGAGAAAATATGTGTGCGTTTGAAGGTCACTACACGTGACATAGATCAGTGGGGATGTGGGAGCCCTGCAGACTTTCTTCACTGGTCTGCTCCTATACTCAGAACTTCATGGCTGTGATTATGTAGTGTCTTAGCAACTAAAGCAAACAAGAGTCCCCCCAAATCACCCATGTCCACACAAACACTGGTAAACCTAAGGTCTAGCAAGCATCTGGCCTCTACTTTAAAAAAGCAGGATTGAAACCGCAGTTGAATCAGCATGCATAAACACACAAGTGAATGTATAGCCAAAAACAATCTGGTGAAAACCATGGTCAAAGTCAAATGGACTTATGTGGCACAGATATATTGTTGTGTAATCAGGGTGAAGTGCCAGAAACTGTATCCTGATTTAGACCTGATTTAGTCCATATGGTTTAGTCCTGTATAAGACTTGGCTCAGTCTCAGTTTAATATGCTTCAAACTTGGTTGAGACAAAGCATAATCTTGGTTTACACCTACAGTCCAGTCCTGATTATTTTTCTGTCTCTAAAAGGCCTTTTTTGACTAATTCAATTGATACATTGGCTTTTTTAGGACTTTTCTTCTGAATAGTAGTCCCTAAATTAGATATTATTAAACATATAAAAGAAATGCTGGACTGATGTGGACATACAGGAGAGTATGTGGCCATACAGTATATTATATAAGTCATATATCACACACTACAGTACAGTAACATTAAATACACATGGATCAAATGAGATTTCACACCTTTCATGTGCTTTACATTGAGATATATGCAGACACAAGGCACATCCACCAGTAACATGTCAATACTGTGACTGTACGTGAGTGAACGATAGTCCAATGATGTAATTGTTGACCCGACTTTAAAGCCTTTTATAAAACAAGGCCTGTGCTGTCGTCCCGACAGCAAAGTGTATATCGGCGAAAACGACCCCATACGTCTGCCCCGTACGTCTGCCCCGTACGTCTGCCCCGTATGTCTGCCCCATACGT
>JAVQKC010052822.1:0-27032 GCA_036025475.1 Philypnodon macrostomus | reverse complement strand
TATAATCTCAGCTCACCCACCTTTCGAACCAGAACTGAAGAAGTCTGCTGGATTGGCAGATGAAAGCTTTTCAACAATCAAAACCTTGTCCAGATGCACTTTTTCAACTTTCAGAATTTTAAACAAATGTAAATATACCCGAGTTAGCTGAGAAGGCTATTATTCATCGGTAGTCCCCCTGCCAGATGTCAATAGGCATCCTAAAAATAACAGTCATAAAAAATACACAATAATAATATTTAGCCACAGTTAAAACAAAAAATATGTTTGTAATACTGTGTGATCAGAGGTGTTTATAATTTAATATACATTTTTACTTGCCACTGCCTCACTGCACTTTTTTTTCACCACAAAAGTTTTTATCATTTAAAACAGCTGTGGTGTTTAAACTGTGGTACAGGTAGTCAGGGTGGAACAGCTCTTTCTACTCAGGACTCTTCTGTAGTTTGAGTATCTGGTAGGGCAGCTTGAATCTGGGTTAGACCTGATAAATCCTGGTTTCAACTTTAGACTTGTTTGTTAGACTTGTTTTAGATCTGCTTCAAATCTGCTCCCGTTCAGTCATGCTTTGGCCTTATTTAGCATTGCATTTTTCTCCATTAATACATTTTTTTAACCCTGTTTTAGGCTCATTTTGCCCAACCACTGACCAACTACTACAAGTCTTCTAAAAATCTGTCGACACGCTCCTCTTTAAAGTTGCATAATAATTATCGTAATCATTTTCTGTAGCAACTATTTAGCTACACCCTAGTCATGAGGGCAGAAACTGAAGATGCGTGTAGTTACAGACATGCAACACATACTGATCATATTCACATGTTCATGCTTCTAAAATCAAATGTATACTTAATGCATTGTTTTGTTACATTTCCTCTAGTTTTAATGTATTCAAAATTGTATGAGAAGATATGTTCATGGTATATTTTGGCAAAAAAGGAACTAAAAGATTCACACCTTTAAACATACTGCCTTTCCTCTTCTTTTGCAATTCCCACTTCCCCATCCAGACCTCAGAGATGACCTCAACACATTTTATATTCCACTAGCCCACTTGATCCACCACGTCACACCTCAGGGTTTTTAATAGAACATTATTTTGAACTTGTCTAGTATCCATTTGAGAAGGCATGTAAAATTAATGCATCACAGATTAAACACACACTGTGTCGTTAACCTCTGCTGCTCAAATAGGGTGAGCCAAGCGATGTAGGGATATGATAGGAGATAGCACAAAGAAGAAGCTGCTGGACAATGAATGGACTTCTAAAAATGGCATCAGACAAGACTCTTCATCAAGTGTTAATGCCAGTCCTTTTAATTAGTTGGACATATTCACTGAACAGCAAACTACTGGCAATAATAGTTGTATACATGATCGCGGCGGTCACAGAGGTCAGGACCTCAGTGTTGCCGAGTTGCAGGTGACATCACAAAAAAACTATAGCCCTATACATTTTAATGGGAAACGGGGGGCAGGACTGTGGACCATGTGTGTGTCAGAAATAAAGTTTGATGATGATAATTAGCAATTTTGTGTGTGTGGTTGAATAGATACAGAGGGGTAATGGATCTTGTAAAGAATTTTAAAAATATATCAGATTAAACATTTTTGGGGGATATATTTCTCATAAACATCCCATATAGTTAATACAGATTTCTGGCCCCTGCCCCCCATTTGAGGGTATGACATCATCACACTCTAGAACCTGCAACCCAGCAATTTGTGTGACTAATCTTGATATTATTGAGTTTAAAAAGCCACAAGCTTAATCCAGGATTGAACTAGGACTGAACCAGGTACAAAAACATGGCTATGATCTAAATCAGGAGGTTCAAACCAGTAAACTGATTAAATTAACTACTGTACACTAGGTGAAACCAGGACTAAATCATATGCCTAAATGAGCACTAAATCTGAGGAAAAAAACAGTGACTAAATTTGAAATAGATTAGGATTAAAACAAAACTAATCCAGGATTTCACCAGAACTAAAGTGGGTCCAAACAATTAATTATGGTCAGAGATGTTGGAAAAACACCTTTTGAACTTGAGTATCTCTGAAATTGCCCAGCCTGCACGCAGTTCACCCACATCTGCAAAGGCCCCTTATTAAAAATGTATTGGTCAATAATAACACACTGAAAGTCTTGTCCCTTACAACACACTGCAGCGTTTTCTTCCCTTGACGTCACACGAGGAGGGTACAGATTTTACATTATTAATTTAAAGGGGACACGAAAACAACAAACTTACGAGAAACAGACGCACGTTCAATTGTTTTTAGTGTCACACTCACTGAGCACTTTTTGAAGAAAACCATATCTCTAATAAAACAGCCTGGTGTGGTTTTATCCTGCTGTAGCAAATTGCTTTATTATGAGATAATCCCCCCCCCCCCAGTTACATGGATGAGCAAGAGTTCACCACAGACGTATAATGTTGCCTGGAGTGGCAATTTACAATGTGGGGGCAGCACGCTAAACCTCAGACAAATAAATACAAAGTAAGCACTAATAAGCATTGAATAAAAAACAATAGTCTTGATTTACAATAAACATGACATGCAGTTCAGATGCTTTATTTTAAAATGATGAAGGCAAAAAACAAAGGTACAGCCACAGTTGCCTTCCTGGTACTTTCTATATACATTTATGTACAATGTTTGTTCCAAATTCTTTATGTACATTTTTTCGTGATAGAAGCAGTCCTCATCCTTTGGGTCAGCAAGCGTTTACGAAATAAAGGTCATAACCTTTAAAAAAATAACAGGTTCACAAAAAAGTTCACATTATGAAGAGTGACAAAAGGGGAAGTTGAAAAAGTCCTTGAAATCAGATGCTGGGAGGAGATGGGAAATAAAATACTGTAAGAAGCACAATCTATCTTTTGTCAAGAGTGTAATCAGATCGTCAGGTACTCCTTAAATTAACGGTCTCTAGAGGGCATGATGACTGTGTCAGAACAGCAGCAGACTCAATGATGACCAGTCTGAAGAGTTTTTTTAGCAAGACACAAAATCTTGTGTAAGGTTCAGATGCCAGAGACCGTTTGGCTGTTGTAATCTGTGGACTCCATTTTGAGGATGTAGGGGATGATGCTGTCAATCTGAACATTTCCGATGAGTCCGGCGAAGAACAGCTCCTCTGTGACAGATGCACTTATGAGCCTCAGGGCCGGGAGACGCAGCAACAGCTTGGACAACCTGGAAGCAGTCAGGGAGAAATGAGAGAAATTAAAACATGTAAACTTCCCCCTGTAAAGCAAAACATCAGCCATAAATCAGCTATATAAAACTGCCATATGATTGCAATGTGGCGATGAAGGTTACTTACCGGTAGGAGTCTTCAGGGTAAGTCTGGGTGACATAATCCTGTAGCTCCGTGTAGGCCTTCTCTTGAAAAAATTCTATTTGTGGAATATTATCTATACCTGGATGATCTGTTTTAGCAAATGCATGCACAATTAGACAGACATATTTAATTAATTGTGCTTAATTTGTTTTAGATGATTTGAAAATGTTTATTTACTTGTACTTACCAGGACTAAACAGAACAATGGATTTGAGGTAGGCATATTCATATGCATCTGGAGAAAGCTTGGACATGCTGTTACAAAACTCCTGCATCCTCCAAATGTGCTCCATCACTAGTTTCACTCGCTCAGGGGACAGTTTGTCTGTAAGAGGTCAATTCAAGGTTACAGGAGAATTAGCAGCAAGAAAAAAAATTGAAAATATTAAACTGTAAGCCAAATGTAGTTTCACTAATCATAAATTGCTTTTGGCAAAAGACCTACCCTCCTGTAAGCTTGTCTGCAGATGGTTGATAATGGCACTTAGGATGGTACCAACATTCATAATATTAGAACACTGTGCCAGACTGAGTGCAAACAGTTCATTCCAACAGGCTTTCATCAAGTTAATATCATTGTCTTGACCACTACAATATGACAACAAAACCATAGCAGTCATTCATCATGAAAAACTATACAAAAACATCTACAATGTACAACCTATGAGGCTTACCTAAGAGCCTGGAAGGCAGGAATGGAGCGAGCCCAATGCATAGAGAGAAAAAGTAACCGAGATGCTGACTCACAAATGTAGTTAACATTGAGGTACTCTGGCACAGGCAAAGGCATCATAAGCTGTAGAAACAGAGTAATTATAATAAAAATAAGATACACTACTCTCCACTATAGACTTTTTTCAGTAAAAGTGTTTTTACTTTGAAGGGGATGTGACTATCAGAGAGAAGAGGCCCATCCAGCTCCACCACAGGACCAGATTGATCCCCCGACATTAACTGCATCGTTGCCTCCAAGTCTCCTGCAGAGCCATCATTAGGATGAAGAACTTTTGCCAGGGTATCAAACGCTCTGTAAAATACAGCCAATCAAGGCATACACAGATCAAATCTTCCCTTACATAATTTAGACCTCCATTTATAGAAACAACTGTACAGTATCTAACAATATCCAAGACATTGTGCAGGATGGTACATTTTGATCAGCAAGAAGGAATTGAATTAGAGCACAGCAGAAACCACATGGCCAAACAGGAAATCTTATTACAGCTCATGACAAACAGAAATACCTCGTGGTTTCTCCCCTGTACATGAGATCAGTGATTTACTGATAAGAGTCACAAATATTTTGTATTCCTTCTTCCTTGCACATACCGTGTGATGTCACTTTGATCTTCTCCCTGGATGTCTGTAATTGAACTGTCACCATTGCTCAGCGTCTCAACTCCCAGCAGGTCGTTGCCACTTTCACTTCCCTCTCGTGTCTTGTTGAGGTGGGCGAGGGATGACACTACATTTGCCAGAGTACCAAGGTCCCCTTGTGAATGATCATCCTTTTGAAGATTACAAAGCATTAAAAGCAAAATATAACTGTTATTATTTGTGTGTGTATTAAAAATAATCAGTACAAGGTACCAGTTGTGTTACCTTGTCTGGAGATGCTGGGATCAAAATTGTGTTCTCTAGTTTCGGGAAGGGGTGTTGGATGTTGAGTAACATACTGGACTCCAGCAAACTTGTGGACCTGCCATTAGAGTTTCTGCTTTTTGTATTGTACATAAAATAAAGAGTGCATTTCAAAGTGTAGTTTAGAAACATAATTAAATACTGACGAGTACAATTTAAACTAAACTTAGTGCAGACTGATTACAAAATATAATTTAGTGTGTAACAGTACCTTGCAGTTTCTTTGTCAGAAACAAATGTCGGCGTTGCAGCCAGAGGGCTACACAGATTCTTGCGAATGTAGATCTTCTCAGTGGAGGCTGCACAGTTGACTGACTTCTCTCGAGTGACTTCAACAGGCTTTCTCTCACACTGCACAGCTACAAAACACACAGACCAGGACTCTTCTTAAGAACTGTGTCTAGATGCATTATGCATTAGTATATTGCAGTCTCTTACAGTCCTGCTTCATGCCCAGAGCTATGCATCGCTGCAACCGACAGTACTGACAGCGGTTTCGATGGAGTTTGTTTATGGCACATTCTCCAGAGCCTCGACAAGTGTACACCAGGTTCTTTCTTATGCTACGTTTAAAGAAGCCCTTACAGCCCTCACAGCTCACAGCTCCATAATGTCGCCCTGAAGGGAAAAATAATGCGTCATATGTGTGAATTCGATACACATACAAATATATGTAATTAATATATATGTGCATAAGCCTCTACCTGATGCTTTGTCCCCACAGACAACACAGTACTCAACGAGAGGTTTGACAATAGACTGGTCTGACCCTTCTGTAACAAACTGAAAAACAAACCAAAACAATAGGCACATTTACTGCACACTGCACAGGGCTCTTGTTGATGTTTTCACACTCCGGTCATGAGATTTCAGGACATAACTTATTAAAACTGTCTGGGAGTCATCAACAGCTTACAGCAATACCTGTATTTGTTGCCCAGCCAGATCCGGAGCAGCAAACAGCAGCTGGTTCACCCCGGAGCCGTCTGGAGCGGCGAGGATGACCTTGTTAGGTGAGCCTTCCTGCTTCAGTATAACTTTTCCACCGGAGGAGTAGTCAGCGTTCGCAAGGATAAACTGCTGCTTTCCAGGAGAAGACGGCTCAAGTGCAGTGACAATCTGGATCTTTTGCCCAGTCTGCTGATCAGTTACAATCTATAATGAAAAAAAAACAATTTTATTCTGAAAGGTCAATTACATTCGGGTACTACTGATGTGTGTTTAGATGCAATTATTAAGAAGAGGCTTAAAGCTTGATTCAATAAAAAAAAAAATCACTATTTAAAAATGCTTATACTACACTACACATAAAGATGCTAACATTTTATCAGCAAAAAACATATAAAAATATCAAAAGACCTGAATTCTGTGTCCTAAAGCCACGTTGCCATCTGCCGACACAAGCTGAATCCTTTGAGTATGTCCATCCATGCTGATATTACATCTACTTGTGCTGTTTACAGCAGTAACCCATGTAGTACTAAACAGAAACAGAGATTTTATTAAACATCATATATCTTACATACAGTAATGTGAAAGATTTAGATGAAGACGTATTCGATCATAATGTATTTATTGTTTTGATTAAATTAATCTGGACTGAATGTTTAGCGCGCAACTGTTTTTTATGAAACTCTAATAAACTCCGTTCATATCTCCACTTGGTCGCATATGTGCATAGAGCAATTTTTGTTTCATATTCTAAATCACACATCTGGTATACACAATTTAATAGTCCATAAATATAAAGTATGCTGTAGTATATCTTATCAATCTGTGGCCTGTGCTAACCCATGCAGCTAGCCTGAAACAGCACTACTGATCGAAAAATACGTCTTAAAAAGAGATGAACGAAGCAACGAATGATCAAAATAGCTTTAACATAATCCCAAACAAACTGTTCACAGGAAACTATTTAAAATCGATACGGAAGGATAAGGTATTTCTTTTCCTGTGGGTGAAAGGTCAAGATTGAAGGGTTAAAGCATGCTAGGGTTAAGGCCCATGGTGTCGTGTTGCGGGCGGAACGTCGGCTGTGAAAAATCAAACCCGCTCAATTTGCTTTAACCAGAAATCTGCGATGATCCACAAGAAGACGAGCAATTGGTCTCTCTAGCGAAGCCATGACCGGGGTGTATGGTTACGTTTGTTTATGTAATATGGTAAATGTATTAACCGGAAAGCTAGAATGGCTGTCATGATGCTAACGACAGGCTAAAGTGCTGCTGTTTACGAACGTGCCTGATGCATTGTCCTACAATTTAGCATACGCATGATGGATTTATGTTACTAATCGGAACAAACTATGCCAATAAACAAATGCACTTAGCTACAGCTGCGAATAAACATCGATATTTATAAACATTACCATGTGAATCCTCCGAGCAGTGCTAGCGAGCTAGGTTAGCCTTTAGCTAACGTGATAGCTAAGGGCAGCTCCACTGCTGTTCGCTCCTTAACACTCCCTCTCTTCCTGTTACTGGCTCGAAACGTCCCCAACGGTTTCACATGCATCCGTAGAAATGATTGTCCTATGCACTAAATATGCGGATCAGTATTGTTCAAGATTTACTTCCAAAATGTAGTAATTTTAACTGTAAGTGCTGTTAGTAGGAGGGTCAGAGTTCGTGACCTTTTAATGAATATACATTATCTGCGCGTGCGCCAAAGATGAATAGAAACCAGGGATTTATTATAAAAACACTTTGGAAGAAAGCCAACACATTTTTGCACAACCCATATGACGTTATTACACAACTGACAATACATGATTTATTCAATACTTTTACAGGCTGTAGTTTGTATTTACTCTGCTACACAAAGTGAACAGTATGTGGTAAAACTAAATAATTGAATGTGTCTCAAAAACTTAAACAGAACACGTGTAACAGTTTTACTTTGCCATTTTAAAGTGAAAAAATAATCAATGTGACTGTGTTTGACACGTTCTAGTAAAAATGAATGTAAACAGAATATTTAACTTCATTTCAAACGTTCATATAAGTGCAAGAAAATAGAAGTCAACAAATTAAGTAATTACTTTACAAAAGGTTTGCCACTTTTGTGGCTTAAATAATTCTGTATATGTACAATCAATGTAATAAGAATAACACTAATTTGGCAGCACAGAGGCTTCTTTGACAGCTTCAATCCATCTGTAAAAAAGACAGTAATTCAGTATTGTTTTCAATAAGAATATAATGAACAAAAACTGTGATTTACCTCTGAGCTGTTTGTGCATCGGCCGCTTTAAAAGTGAACATGAGTGTTTTTTTGTTGAAGAGCTTGAACTGTAACTCTGAGACCGGCTTTACAGTTAAACCTAACAGGGGTTGACTTTTCAAGGCGGCAACATCCTGCATGAAAACACAAGCTCAAACGTCAAACAACAAACACTCTGTAGGCCTACATGTAATAACCCAATGTCTCTAAGCACGTACCTCACTTGCAGCATAGGTATACAGGACCATATCTTTGATGACGAACCACTGTCTCTTCCCCTGCTTTTTATTTCTCTTGATCCTCTCCAAATACCCGCTCATGGAGGAGTTTGCTGTATTTGCAGACACCTAAAAAATGACAATGATTTTATCAGCCATTAAGTCATTCATCTCAACCCTCTGCTGATTACTGATAGTATGTTTTACCTCCTTTAGTTTACTAGGTATTTTCTTGTGTTTCCGTGTAAAAGCAAAAGTGGATTTATTTGTGACGGGACATGATTTAGCCTTGTCATCTGGTTAAGGGTTGTTCACAAATACAAGAATTAGAACAACAGTCATAAAGACACTTGATGTAATTAAAACAAATCTTACCTTGCTCTTTCTGAAGCAGAAGGTAACACGGGTCACACACTCGTGCCAACTTGTGTTTAAGGTATTCAAGAGGGTAATTATTGGAGGAACAAGAGTCACATATCACCTGATAAAACAAGTACATTCATAAGTTCTCCTCATAAAGAGTACTGTCAATCTGTCAAGTCTCCTCACCTTTCCACATGCTCTGCAGTGATGTCGCCTAAATGCAGCTGTAAATTTAAAGGTACAGATCATACACATTGTGACCCTTGAGTCTGGTATCCAAATAGGAGCTTTTGAGCCCAAAGGAACACCGCTTCCAACATCTACCTATAAAATAAAACCAGAAAGCTTTTTCGTTTCACTTTTTTGTTAATATAACTGATTTATCAAGTGCACTTTTCTTACCTCGTCAGTAGCTTTGCCTGGGATAAATGAAGTCTTTTTCTTCCTAAAGTCACTGATTGCTTTAGAAATAGCCTCAAGCCACTCATCTCTCTCTGTGGCTGAACTGCAATAAGAACAAATTATGTGACTCAAAACAAACACACACACACACACACACACACAAAATAATTGGGGGTACCTTGCAGAGAGGATGAAAGAGCGCTCCACACTCTCGATGTTCAGCTCGTTCTGGTAAGCTTCTAGGGCAGGTTTGCTTACCTGCAATTATTTCATTTCATTTCTCATGTTATACAACAGATAAATATCATGGCAGAATTATAACAAATTCTCACTCTCATGTTTGCCAGGGACAGCTGGTTTTTGACCTTGTATTGGCCCGACTGGGCAGGATTGGTGTACAGCAGCATGTCGTTAAACTTCAAAAACAAAGCACATTTCAAAGGTTTTCCATCAAAGATTACATACGTTTCCTAAAGGTGTGTGGCATTTACCAAGAAAAACATTCTGGGTTGCATAACTCTTCTGGAAAGTTTATTGAGTGCACCCTCTTTCAGGAAGATCTAAAAAAAAAAAAAACATACCAGTATAGGTTAGATTAGATTGTAATTATTAGCCTATTCAGCGTACAGCCAGATTCACAAAGTACTTGAAATTATGTTCTTTATTTCTATATATTTTATCACCTACTCGGCCTGGCTGGATAATCTCATGTCGTCCAATCAGTCTGCACTGCACCTGAATCAGCTTCTGAAAAATATCCTAAAGAGGATAAACCATTATAATAGCTGTATAATACAATAAATACATAATGAATAAATGATATCTATAATGTAACTCACCCCCTGTTTCATGATGTCATTGGCATGATTGGCAACTTCTTTTACTATAACCAGTGCCTCTGAAGGGTTAACAGAATTTGGCACTGTGAGACATTAAGAACTGTTTGTGCTTGTAAACCATATTTACGAGTGGTTACCTTGTGTGTCCTTGTAATCAGATGAGTCTTCAGTCAAGTTTTTCAGATAATCTAAAAATCAATTATGAACCAACTTTATTTTCATAAACATACAAGCCTGTAATAAAATAACACTTATGTATGTACTCTGTAGTAAGTAATTTGAAATGGAAATTCAAGGGAACGTCTTTGATTTGTTATATAATCTAATTGCGTATGACATGGGGCACATTCTTTAGATTTTGAGGGTGATTTACGAACCCTTATCCATACGACTCAAGAAACACTAGGCTCACTCATGTTAAAGCACAAGTTATGTCAGCAAATCTGATTTAGGCCTTACTTATAAATCTCATTATACAAGGACTTAAGGAACATGATTCAAATACCAAGCGACATTCTTTATTCTGGCCACCAGAGTGCAGTATTAAGCTAATCATTTGTCAATGTATGCAGTAAATACCACTACACAAAAGCACTTATATAAAACATAACAGCAGATAACGTTTATAATAGTATACTATGAGAATAATGTACCTGTGAGTAGCATCTTATACTGGGGTATTCTCTGAACAGGCTTGAGGAGATAATGCTTTAGAGCCAGGTTGGCACAAAGTGGACTGGCCTTAAAAAGAAACACACCAGATAAATTTAACAGGACAAATATGAAACTATTCAAACTAAGGCTTGCACAAAGAAAAACTGGTTCTGCGAGCTTCATTACCTCAAACTCCCGAACGACAGCAGCAAAAGCTGAGTTCTTCTTTGTCTGCTCTTCCAGCAGAGCCACATTCTTGTCAAACTCACGGATGTAGGTTGAGTACATCTTCAGATAGGCCCCTTTCTTTACAAATATATCCGCCACCTTGGAGTTATCCCCCCTGCATGCGGAAAAGGGAAAAAAAAACAACTCATGTCATATTAGATAAGTGATATTAAACATTTCAAGGGCTGCATTTGTTAACATGGTGTACTACAGTAATGGCTCCATCAAATGAGGTCATGTTTTACGGTAAATGTGCTGGGTTAGTCAAAGCTTTATATATTTTTTCTTTGTGAATGATGTTATTTTGAACACAGCTTCCCATTTTTAGGGCCACAAAGGAAGTTTACTAATATTATTTCATCAAATCACATGACAAGGTTGTTTAAGTCTTGTGAACATTCAAAGTGCAAAATGTAAACTTTTTTAATGAACTATACAATTTTGTTATGTTTTTTATGATTACCAAGTTGCCACCCTTTGCCGCAGCTCCTTAAGCAGGTCTTGGTTTAGTTCATACAACTGTGGTAGATTGTAGAGGATCTGGTCAAGCAGTCGATCTTCAATCACAGGCTTCTGATTCTGACGTGACACTTCTTTCACTGCATTACGAAAGTCCTGCAAATGACAAAGATTTACAGAAAAACAGTCATCATAGTCACCACCAGTGACCAGTAAACTCAACTTTTTTTGCTCAAGAGTTTAAAAAGAACAACGAATCCTTCAAGAAAATTTCCAGTAAGCACCAGTTCTGTGTGTGAATAATAATGCTGGCTTGAGGTTTAACAATGATGAGAGTAAATGCATCAAGCTATTTTATGTCAGTGAACTAAACTAAAACTAAAAGAAGTCTGACTTAGTTACAAACACATGTGGTAGAGAATGCTGACCCATCACTCAAAACTGGACTCATTTGAAAGAACTGTAAATGTCCTGGTTACTTTGAATCAGCACAAAACTGAGCTTGAGGGGGCTTTTTTCTGCTTCCCATTTTGATGATGTGGATGCTTTTTGCCAGATAATGGAAACTTGGGGTAATTAAAGCTGCTCTTGTGGTTTTAAACACGTGTGATCTCCTCCTACACACCAGCACTACAGCGTGTGTCATGTCAAGACAAAAACATAAGGCAGGAAAAACAGGATGGTGAAAATATGTGAATACAATTTTTTTCATGTGCCTCTAAAGCAGCACGGGGTCCCAAGGTCTTGGTCCACAATCTGTAGGTCTATTCATTCGGATTATACCTGTATGTGATACCTAAAACATTCACAATCTATTAGAGAGACCATATACTGTACCTAATAAAGTGGTCTCATAATGATATTTTGCTGCTGGAGCCCATGAGCTTCAAGAGTTGACATTTTGTGACATTCAGGTGGTTGTCTTAACTTATTAACTCTATCGTCAATAACTAGTCTGGCTATGTTCTTCTGCTCTTTGGCATGTACGAGGCATTTTTGCCCACAGAACTGTTGCTCACTGAACTGTTTTCTTTAAACTATTGGGCAAATTAATGAATTAATCTCCATAGATCAGCAGGTTCAAAGCCCAGGGCAGCTTTTCTGGCATCGAACATATTCAAAGTCACTAAAATCACATTTTCCCTGATTCTACCTCTGCCCACAAGGTGTATCCAGGATCCAGTAATTATTTTTTCTCTAAACAGTTGTGTGTATTGTCACAGACTACAATTGTAAAGAATAACTGAGGAAAAACATGGACAGAAGGAATTTTAATCATGTGGGCTAGACCAAATGCTTTACAGGCAGCCTCATCCACTCTTATGGGGTGTGCCTCAGTGTGCAGAATAATCAAATACATATGGAGAATGTTTTGACAATGGACTACAAAGTCAAACATAAACTGTAGCATATTATGGAAATGTGATGGTCTACTTACAACATGAAGTAGCTTGAGGACATCAACAAAACTAAATAAAAAAAGAATACAAAACATACAATCTTAATACATGTAGGTATAGATCCAAGACTGACATTTCTAAGCTTTTGTGGTAAGCACCCAGTCAGGCAAAACATTATGACCACTGAGTGAAACATATAAATTATCTCTTTATCATGGATCCTATTACATTACATATATTAGTCAGCAAGTGAACATTTCATTTTCAAAGTTGATATGTTAGAGGTTGGATATGTCACATTGTGATGGCTAGATTGTGGGCTGTTCCTGGTCTGCAGTGGTCAATATCAAAAGTGGTCAAAGAAAGAACAGAGAAGAACCACATACATAGGTTGGCCCGTGTGGTCCAAGCTACAGACAAGCTACTGTAGTTCAACATGTTAAAAGACATTAATGTTGAGTCTTAGACAGGTGGTCATAATGGTATGCCTGCTCAGAGTATAACAATTGTTTACAATACATTCATAGGTCAAATGGTAAACCTGACCTGATAATCTAAACCTTATTAAAGTAAAGTTTCTTACACATTCTCTGAAGTCATTATTTCTGTTGCGATGTGTTGTATCTTGCTCTTCTTTCTTTTCAAAGTCTGAAACACAAGAACAAAACACAATTACAAACTCACTTTGATAGATGAAAAAATATTTACAAATGACCCACAGCTGAGAGCCGGCTTCCAGTGTTTTATTAATGTAATGTTTCCTGTGTCTGCAGCAGCTGGTGAGGTCAGGGAAAGTGTGCAAACAATGTGTCAAAAAGATGATGTATATTTCTTCCCAATAGGCCCTAGACAAAGTGTTATCTCCGGCGTGTTGGCTTTTGGTAAATATATTTAGGCATATCTCGGGACTAAAGTCAAATATATATAAAAGTCCTCACCGCACTCTCCAGTGTTTTTTCAGGGTCGCCTTTACTCGAGATGGAGCTGGTGTCTTCCTCGTCCTCCTCTTCCTCTGTCGTGTTGCCCATAATGTCTTCATCCGACGGCCGCTCCTCAGAGAGATCTTCACGGAAGGAGTTTCTGTTAAAACAGGACAGTGAAAATCAAATATGTAATCTTTTTTTTTTACTTTCGGCTTTTGCATTCCAGATGCTCTTCCTGATGCAACCATTTATGCTGGTTTGGGACAGGTACAAGGTATATGCTGGCTTGCGATCCCTTGTTGTTTAGAACCAGTCAAAATCAGTACTTACTATGCAGTGCTGAGAAGTGATTCCCAAATGTTGGGTTAAGACTAAAAAGTGGGTTGTCAAATATTATTTCGAGTCTTGGCTAAAAAATATTGAAAAGAATGTTTAGGGGAAATTAGCATGGGGGGCCAGGAAATATATTTTTATATATATTGATTACAATAGGGCACGATGGTGGTAATGTACCTAAACATTAATGTAGAATATTGTCTACCTTAAAAGTGTCCCCTTAGAATTATAAGGTTTTATCTGACATTTTTTGCAAAATTCAGTTATTTACATATTCCTATATTTGGATACCTAATCTTTATAATAGCTAGTGTTTTGTTGAGTTTTATTCATTTTTTCAGAGTTTATGAGACTGACTTCTTCTGAATCACTGCAGGAATAAATAACATTTCTAACATGCCACATGTCTTCTCTCTGGGAGAAGTACATGTGATCTCGTGGCCACTCCCTGAACTAGAAAAAGAAAATGGGACAGGATTGAGTGACTGTAGCTGGAGATGGCGATACGTTCATGATGGTCTCTATTCATGTATTTATTATGGTTTGTGGTGATGCATTAATGCGTTGAATTCTCCAGTTTGCTCGTACCATGTGATAGTGCCATAGTGTACAGTTACACAAATCATAATCCTATTCACCACTGCAAGCTCACTCCTGCTTACTGGTCACAACAACAGAGCATTTAAACAGCAAATACAAGTGAAAATGGTCAATTGGAATATCCTAATGGTATAACAGTGGTTGAACAATTAAAAAAGTAAAATCTTAATGGAATATAATCAGGTCTAACCCAGGTCTAAACTAAGTCCAAATCAGGGACAAAATCCCATTTAAATTTTCTGCTCCAGATTAAACACCAACAGGGATGTGTTTAGTACCTTATGACCTGACATAATGAAACTGCTCCAAGCACATAATTGTGTACCATATAAAGACACATTACCTACAGCTTGTATAGTTTGATAGCTTTGTGTAAACTCTGGTACTTTACTTCCACTGACAAGACGCAGTATTATAAACAATTTGATTAGATTTGTTTCTGCTCCACATATGTTAAACACTGCTGCCCTTAACCCTTTACACGGCAAATTATGACGCTGGCTGCAAGCATATCTGAAGATCAACTATGCATCGAGTAGCTGTCATGGGATGTGGCAAATTAGCTATTTGAGCTAACTAGCGGTTGTATAGGTGCATCTAATAAAGCGGCCAGTGAGTGTAATTTACCTGGGATAATCATAAAGCTCATGTGGTGGTGGTGATACGTCTTTCTCCAGTGTCATGTAGGGCTCCTGTTCTTCATAAAGGTTCTCATCATCGCACGTTGGACTGGGCCGGACTTCACCCTCCCAGGACAGTGGTGATGTTACTTCATCATCTCCCACATGGACGTTCACATAATCCCCAATCTTAGCATAGACCCTAATATTCTCGTAGTCCTGATCTGGCTCTTTTTCAGGAGAAAACATGTCCCCGTCCACGCTTTGTTCAAGTCCTATCAGCGGACAAGAGGACTTACGGGCCCCCTTGTATTCCTGTAGGGCACTTGGAGCTTCATCCTCTTCCTTATGCTCTTTCTCACTATCGCTATCGTCTTGTGTCCGGCTTTCTCTTGCCTTGAACCTCTTCTGTACCACAAGCTTTAAGTCCAACAGCATTCTAAAGGAGTTCTTCTTAGGTTTAAGAGGACTATTGCTATCAGCCCCCGAAAACGACTTAGCCTTGCTGAGACTCGCCCGTTTTGTGATTGTAGCACTTTTGGTCTTCTCGTCCGGTGGCAATGGTAGCTCTCTCATAATCATTGCCTTGGGTATCTCTTTCTCCTCCAGCGATTCCATACTCCTTGCGTTTTGGATTTTGCGTCTTTCAGGTTTTTGCGGAGGGACTTTGACCACAACTTCCTCTTCTGGAGGTGGAATAAATGAGGTCCTTGGACTTTCAATAGTGCTATAGATAGGCTCCTTAATGTTATCGGTAAAACTCACCATCCCATCGTCTTCTTTATCAACGGATATCTCCATTTCATGAACATCCAACCCCAAATCTTCCTCCTCCACCTCGTCAGAGCTTAAACTTTTGCCTATTTTGGATAGAAAGGGCTTCTTTCTGGGTGGAGGCGCTGGCGGAGCAAATGTTGGTTTTGGGATGCGAGATTGGGTAGTTCTTCGTTTAACTGAAGCAGGTTTATTGACAGATGAGGATGGGACGCTCTGTAAATCCAATGACACCTCATTCACATCCTTGTGCACCATCTCTTCCTGTGTAGAGAGTTCAACCTTCCCGAGTTTCCGAAGTACAGGGACAGGGATGGGAGGTGTTGGGATTGGGATAGTCTTGGATGGACTAGAAAGTTGGTCCATGTCAAAATCTTCTTCCTCCGTTTCTAGTCCTGGTGCAGATTGATGTGTGGCACTAGCTTTTACATCATCAGGACTTTGCTTATGAGGAAGGGATGGGCTATTTGTCAAGGCGGGGCTGTAGACGGGGTTAATTGTGTTGAGATTTTGATACAAGGCGAGCACCTCTTGGAACGGTTTGTGATTAGTAAGGACATCATCGTTTAAATCTTTACATTTATTTTTTGTAAAGTCTTGGGGCATTTTCTGGTCCCCATTATCCACTATTTTTTCATTCCCATCTTTCCTCTGCTCCGTTTTGGTTATAGTTATGGTTTGGGAATTCACCTCCTTTTCTAATTTGGCAAAAGTTTCATTTTTGATGCACCGGCAGTTTTCATTGCTGCACAAGCAAATGGGAATGATGTAATCCCAGTTTGGACGTTTGTTTTCTTGTAGTCCATTATGAGAGTTTAGCAGGCCCACACTCAGAGGGCTTTCTGGGCCTGGTGATGGAGTTTTAGATGTAGTCAGTTTGGGGGCGCCGGGTTTAGGAGCAAGAACTGGTTTGGGTTTCCTCGTTGTGGCGGGGGATGGTACTGACATGGCCTCCCCTCTCGGTGTAGCAGGAGACAAGCCTGGTTTTGGAGAATGGATGACCCTTGGTTTGGGGGCCACAGGTGGCTTCTGAAATCCTGAAATACATTAGGAATTGACATCAATAAGTGGTTATTTAAACTAATGTTGCATGAATGCATTTTCACCCACAGAAATATTTGCTGCTCACTGAATCTAGTTCAAACTATAGTCTTTAAAAACTTGAAATCTCAGTAGATAATCAATGTCTGCTTGGTTTGAACTTAAAAACAACAGAACTAAGTAACTGGCAGGAAGGAGGCCCCGGGTAAGACACAGGACACGCTGGAGGGACTATGTCTCTCGGCTGGCCTGGGAACGCTTCGGGATTCCTCCGGAAGGGCTGGAGGAAGTGTCTGGGGAGGGGGAAGTCTGGGCGTCCCTGCTTAGACTGCTGCCTCCACGACCTGGCCCCGGATAAGTGGAAGAAGATGGATGGAACTAAGTGTGCTGTATGTGATGTGACTGAACTATTTGCCCAAACAGGTAAATAGGTCTACTTAATAAAATGGCCAGTGAGTGTATATACAAATCCATCACTTCTTTATTGTTGGGTCAGTAAATAGGAGATTTCATTCACTCAACAAAATTAAATTGCATACAACATCATGTCCTACAAAACAACTGTGTGATGGATCAAAGAAAAAAGTCCAAATAAAATGGATGTTTGTTAAAGTTTTGTTCAAGTTAATGATCTAAATGTATTTACCATTTTTGTATCTTTAATCACAGATGTTATCCTAATGCAAGTTCAAGCATTTAAATCCGGTCTGATCCTAACCCAGTGCCAGCTTAGTGTAAAACTGCCATACAGTACCACTCCACCTCAGCAGGGGTTCAAAAATCACATGTACAAAGTAATCCAGCTCATGTCAACAGCAGACGGGGGGTGTAAGTGACTAGAGGAAGGGGCACTAGTCAAAATAGAAGTGATGGAAAAACCCTCACAAACTGGTTCGGCTAGTTCAAATGGCAAAAATATGTCTAAACTAAAGCTGTCCTTGAAAATAAAATGCTAATTCTAAATGCCAAAGGTGTTTGAAAATACATACACTAGAATATGGATTGATAAATTGTGTATATATTGTTTAAAATGTAATTACTTATTTTAAATTTAAAGTCCACAAACGGATAGCCTACATTAAATATATATATGTGGCAAGTAAACAGCTCACAACTATTATGATCTAAATCATAAAGAGGCGACATTTCTTGTAGCCTATGGAGCTTGACTCTATTCTATGTTAAAGGAATTAACGTTAAATCAGACTCAACATGAACTTTGGAGCCACTTAGCTTACCTGTGTTCATCATCTCTTCTCTTGTTGCGTTGTTTGTATTTAGTTGCCTTCAAAAGTCAGTGTAGAAAGATGTCAGCGCGCCTTGGTTCATCCGCGAACGCATGCCCAGACAGAAGTTTTTAATCAAAGAGACTTTTTTTCGCAGTACTTTAACTCACACTTGTCGTCCATCAGCACACATACCTCTCTGAAGCCGCACTGACTGCTCCAGGCGAGAAAACGAGCCCTCTATGCGCTTCTGTAAACACGTCGCTAGGGGGCGTCAATAGCAACATACATGCATAAAGCTGATGCACTGACATTAACGTAATGGTTGTCATTAACTTATGAATCATTGTGACTCTTCGCTCAGCCAGTCTTTCCACATTCCTGCATACATTCTCCCATGCATAGTCTTGATCGCTAATACTAAAAGCAGTGATGTTGACTCACCAAGTATGAGTGGCAGCCAGCTGATGTTTTGCCCTGATCGCCTTTTGAGGAAGTTAAAGATGATTTACCAACAGGATAATGCTGAAATGCAGTTACTGTGTCATAGTGTTACAGGAACGAGTGCTAGACTTTAATGGGAAGGAAGAGAAAGGGAAGCATCTAAGGAATGATCGTCACATGATTGTGTTATTATACGGGTCACAATGCATTCTTATTTAAACACTCAATAATCCTGATTGCCAATTAGTTTGAGTGTAAGTGTGTCCCTTCATCAAAACACATGATTGACAGCCAATCTCAAATGCCCTATATATGAATATGACCGTAAACAGGTGTCTCATAATCACCCCACCTCAGGCTTTAAGAAGCTGGGTTAGGTCCTGGCTCCCTACAGTATGAAATAAAATAAAAATAAGATAGTTTTGTGTAGTGTATTTATTTTGTATTGTGTAAAAATCTTGTGCTGGAGTCTTTCTTCTTTGCTTTCAGACAACTGTCCTTTGGAGGATGGTGTGTTATTTCTGGACCTATATCCAAAGAAAGGCTTTCAAGCAGGTAGATATAGTAGATTTCATTTAAATCAAAAGACCCACCTTTTACAGCGATGTTTTCAATTGATTCTTGTCTTTAGTAACAGTATCGACCTTGTCACTGAAATGCAAAAACGAAATGAGCAGTTTTCTTCAAAGGAACAACAGTAAACAAGAAATGAGTGGATTGCATGTGTCATAATTGTGTCAGGTGGTGATGCAATAAAGCCAAACCATAATAACAAGGGAGCAGTCTACCTGAACTTGAAGTCTGGAGGGAGGCTTAGTCCTAATCTGTAGTCTCCTCTGGCTTTGGAGATCTGCTTTTCAAGGCAGCCGTAATCACTGTGTGTAATGTATCCAACGAACAAGAGCTTCCCTTTGATGTACATCTGAAAGAAATTAAAAATGTAATTAAATGTAATTGTGTTTCCTCAAAAGTGTCAATCAATCACAACGATGTTATTGAAGACTTTAAGAGTTACTGTCAATATTCTTGCAGTTTTTAGTCATCAGAGATTTAATATATTAATACTATTTCAGACATTGCTATATATCCCATGCCTGTACGTCACCACGGCAACTGCTTTCAACGCAATGCCTTCAAATGAACTCTGCTGTCATCTAGTGGAGTGATAGAGCAGAGTACGAGTGGCCAAATCTGCAGTGGGTTTAAACTGACCAGGACCATGCCAGGAGCTGCGTTGTGCCGTTGCTGCAGCAAAGACTTCTGTGCTTCATAACATGGCTTGGGTGTTGAGATTTCATACTTCACCAGGCGAAAGGAATCCATCTGGCTCTAACCAAAGAACACACCGTAAGTTGTAAGTATGTCTAGAGCAGTGTGGGTCCCAAGCATTTTATACCAAGTACAATCTCTCAAAAGATTTACTATTCAATGTATTCATTTCATTGGTATAAATGTACTCTTAGGTAAAATAAGGTCAGGTTTAATCAAGGGTTAAAACAGACATAAAGCAGAAAAAATACAAACGAAAACACAAAACATGGACAATACAGCGTCGACATAAAACAGTGACTAAACATGTCAAGAGATAGTATGCTGACTTTCAATTTTTCTAAATAATGCAAAAGCTTTGTCGTCCTTGGTGCATCAATTACAAATGCAGCACATGTGTTTTATTTGCTGATGAAAGTGAATGCTCTTGAAACCTTCTATAGTGAAATGGCAGTATTTCACACCTGAGTGCACGGCATCATCCTGTGCTTGTTCCTCCTCCTGTAGAGCTGCTCCAATGGGTCTTTGCCAGGTGCATTGAGGGGGTACAGATTTTGGCATGTCACCCACACTATCAACATCTGGTGACTGTGAGCAGGCTGGCCCAAAATAAAGATGTCATACTCCAAGTCTGTCAGTAGGGGCATCTGTGAAGGGCTGCAGCAGCATCGCCTCCGAGAGCCCTCCCCGGTCAGGGCCGCTCTGAGCAGGACAGGGCACAGGGTGACAGGGGCAGCGGGGGTGAAGGGGAGCGGACAGGGAACACGTGTGGCCTGTTGGTCGGAATCCTCCGGAAGTATCACTGACCTAAAAGTGTGTCATAGAAATATAGAAGTATAATTTTGTGATAATGTGTCAAAAGTCTTACTCTCGTGTGATAAGACACTCCTCCTTAGTTTTCTTCTTCTGTGGCCGGGCAAAACTGTGTAACCTACAGAACAATACACTCTGTAAGACAAATCTAGCTAAAGTACCACATAATACAAATTTGTGGGACCCACATTTGCCCAGTACCAGTTTATTGTCACCCACAGAAGCAGGCTTTTAAGTCTCATAAGTTCACCTGGAGATTTTGGGAGCAGACTCTTGTTGCCTTTGTCCTGATGCCGACAGGTGTCTCTGCTGCGCCCCATCGTCCTGTAGCTGGACAGTCTCAGCATCTGTCCGCTCAGGTGAGTTCACAGAGGGCAGCTTGGCCGCCTGTACCTCCCTCTTAAGCCTGGACCTCTGTGGGACATCTGGCATCCGCTGCATGTTGGGACACCTGATACCTGAAGGAGAGGGAGAGGTCAGTGTGAAATGCACAGACACTGACTGACACAAGTGACCGTGAACAAGATCCTGATTGAACAATTCAATAATGTTGAGATTGCAGGATGAGGTTGATTATCCCATTATAACATCTCTGGACACTTGGCACAAAAATCTGGACTCTTCTTTAGACCCCAGTGACTGCAGTGAATACAATGAATGGTCATCTGTGTGTTACCTGCCACCCCATTATGATAAAAAGGTCAATTAAAAAACCCATTTACCATTTATGTTGACCTAGAGTAGTAGAAGTGTATTCCATACCAATGGCCATGCAGTAAAAATCCATCCAAGCGTCCAGGGTGTACTGCACTCTCTGCTGAATCTTCTTCAGCCCCCTAACAGCTCGTCCCTCTCTCCTCCACAGAGATCGTACCTCTTCCATGCAGTCCACTTCTTTGACCATCTGCTGGATGTCCCGGGAGCACATAGACACCTGCCACACATCATCACATACACTGTAGATTAGTATATGTCATAGCACACTAGCGTTCAACAAGCTTACACTCAACACAGTGAAGGCATCTGCAGGACTCTATCAAGTAACCTACACTTACTCGGGTTTGAGATAGACTGGTGTCGTCTATGCACAGAGCTGGAGAGTGTGCAGGAAGAAGTCCATGAGCAGTGTCAGAGGTAAACCGAATGTTGCTCTGTAGGTATGGCTGCCAACACAATTATGTGTAAGGAAAATACCACAGAACCCAGAGCTTCTGTAAAATACACATAATCTCACCATTTTGTTGGGTGTGTTAGAGTTAGTAACTGCAGGAAGGGGCAGTTGAACATGATCACCGTCACACCTGAAGTTGAGCATGTCACCATTACTACTGAATAACTCCAGGGAGATCGTGTCAGACACCTGGAGACAAAAACAAAACAAAAAACTATACCTACTGCATGACAGAATTCAAGGTCTTTTATTCAACATATAATTGCCATATAATTTTACCCGTATTACAATCTTCCTCTTTGGATATCCACAATGCCAGCTCCACTCTTTGGTGATGTTCCCTTTACGGTCAAATATATGTCCGCCTTCCTGGTCCCACACTGCTGAAATGGCAGAACTGGAGGATATCATATAGGCTGTCACACATAAATGATTAAACCCATTACATTGGAACTGGTGCTATTAAAAACACTATCTTTGGCCCTATAACTGTACCTGTGTGGGTGCTTCACAGAGCCATGTCCAAACACAGTGATGGTGGCTATGATCACAGGACTCTCGCTGTTGGTGAAAACATTGGTGTAGAAGCCGCCACGAGGCAGACCTGAGCAGCTCTGGCAAACCGCCACGCAACCAGACGGGTAGCTGAGAGGGCAGGTCAAAAATTCACAAGGTCAAATGCAGTGGCACATTTTCCATATGCCTTACATTGCATAAGCTAACTCAGACAACAGCTAATGAATAAAGATGATGATGATGTGAGATAGCTACTATATAAACGAGGAGCCATCGTTGATTCTGTAATGCAGCTTCTGTCGAGGAGGGCCCAGCGGCTTCACGTCAGGTATCCGGGGCAGGCCGTTAAAGAGTGTGACTGGACGAGATGTGTTTCTGTCCCTTCTGTCCCTCAGTCTTGCCTGTGCATCTCCATAGTGACGGAGTAAAAGTAAATCTGTTTGTACTATTCTGTGAATGGAGGGAATTATTTTGAATACATTACAAACAATGACAAGATTATACTATGAGGCTTTGTTGGGTACGTACAGAGGACTTTGTGCGCTCTGCAGTCGCTTCACAGCCCACTTATATAAATGGATATCTTCCTTAGATGATGTGTGTTGATGGTATATAATACACTCTGGGCAGAAATGATCATTTTAAACAAATGTATGTAAAATAATTATAATTCAGTCAGATTAGTCCTTTAGTGTCATACCTTGGTCTTCACTGCTCTGGTTTAAAATGGAGAAAAAAAGAGAATTTCTTGAATCTGTTGAAGAATAGGAACACTTCAGTTAGTCTTTACACAAAATCCACCAATTATGTTTCAAATCACGGCCAAAATAATCAGAACAGATCATGTGTGACCGCTAATAACGTAATAAACTCTAGCACCTCCTTATTTTCTTTACCATTTTCCTTTTATTTAATAGGTGTATGTTGGAGCTCTCATAATGATGTGTTTTACTCTAGTTTTATATACACTTATAAACTGGATGAGCTGGATGTGCTGACCATGTATTTTTCACCTAACACAATTACTATCAAAATACGTCATCACAGTGTCTTTTACTTACAGTATCCCTTAAGCAGCATCTATTGATCTGTTGGAGGCCGATGGTGATGATGTACTTTGTTTACAATTTATAGTCTTAATACAATAATCCAGCTAATGGATACAAATACACTGACATGTTTCTTGTACCTTTACAGGAGCGTGACTTTCTCTTTTTCAGGCGTACACTGGAGCCGAGTTGTGGTTTAACTTGACAAGGGGCTGCTTCTCGCTCTCTCCTCTGATTCGCTGACTGTGGTCGTGGAGTTAGGTCCATGTTCATCGATGATCCCATAGACCTGCAGTGTTTGTCGGTGTGCTGTGAGCTGTGGAGCCGGGCCCCTGCGGTCAGCTCCTGCCAGGTGTAGCTGAGGATGTTTACGAGCCCGTGAGGAGCTCGACCTTCATCGCTCCACTTGTGCTGTGAGAGTACATGAGCCAGTTCACAGAGTAACTGAGGAGCAGTGCGCCTGTACGCGTCCATGACGTCCTGATCTTTGAGGCTAAAAACTGCAGATGAGGTCTCTGGTTTTTCACCTGACAGCTCCTGGGGTTCATCCCTGTTTAAGAGACAAACAAAAATATAACACAGTAAAATATAGGATGTTAAATACATTGACTGGCTATTGGCCACTTTATTACATAAGCAACAACCACATGGTAATATGATTAATGCATTTAGAAGCTGTAGAAGTTAAACCCGAGCAGGGACTTTAAGGTGAATAAAGGTGACGCACAATATTATAAAGAGAATAAAATCAAGTGAGCTCCGTGTGTGGTGCACAGATGCCAGAAGAATGTCCACACTGTCATGAGATGATACAAGTCTACAGAAACTATTGAAACCCAGAAGTCTGCAAATACCATCTCTGAATGCACAAAACCTCAATCCTTGAAGAGACTAATCAAGGCCACTTTATTAGGTACACGGTTTAGCTAATAAAGAGACTGTGCTAACGTTAGAGTTAGTTTGGTACCTTTGGTCTTTGTTGTCTGTGGGTGCTTCCTTATTTGGCCCATAGAGGTCCAAATTGCTTCGCCTATTTCTCCTCTTCGGTCTTGTTGGCTGTAAAGAATCACTGAATGTGTTCAAATTTGAAAATATAAAATAGGCTACTCTTTCTAACATTACCTGGTCAAAGAAGTACACGGGACCTCCTGGAGTTGTCATGGCTCTATGAAACACAACGTGATTCAAGTTGGATACAAAATTACGCACTGCTCAGCCTTGCAAAAACACGACCCAGATACTGTAATGCCCCCTGCCCTTTATGCCCACGGTGTATGATAGTCTATAGGAGGCTATACTTGAACATGAGCCTGTTGGAGCAAGCAGCGCTGAGCCCGTCGCCTGGATACAGAGGATTCACGGTCGGGCCGTTTTACTCACGGCCACGTGACACAGGTGTTGAATTGCAAAGGGAAACCAGATCGGGTCATACAGGTAAAGTGTGAAAGAATTAATGAATGAATTAGGGACTGAAAATTACCATTAAGAATCAAAAAGTATTTCAGGTTCTTGTGAAAAAATGTAGGCCGACAGGGGGCGTAAACTACGATCTATAAATTCACAAAAAATGAACGAAACACAAAAATCGAATATTTTTGATTTACATATTAATTTCATTAATGCGCATCCAACCAATTTATCAGAGCTTGGAACCAGCACAAAACGTAACACTGGCCACCCCTTGTGGCCAAGTTTATGACCCTTAACTGTAATTTTGTGTTGTGCCGTGTGAAATGGTCATTTCATGTTTAATCTGCTAATAGCCAACAATAACGTAGCAGGCTCCCTAACCAATATATATTTACCCCTATAAATCTAAAATGTAGCCTTAATTAACCCAATACATGGTTCCATGTGTCCCCTTGTGCCTTTATGCATGCATGCTCTTTAGTTAAAGTTTGTTTTAAAATGGTGACACTCAATGGCTTTTTCCAGGGGCCCAAGAAGTTGCTGAAAGATAGCAGCTTATTACTGGCCGGGGCTGCCTCCACGAAGCGCCTCCACAAAGCGAGCCACGCTTCTCCGCTGCTACCACTGGAGGCTGTGAGCGCTGCTTATGCGTCACTTGATCTTATACTAGTCTGTGATCATGGCGGAGCAAGAGCCAACAGCAGCCCAGCGCGAAGTGGAGCCCCAACAACTTCTCAACGGGGACAACGTGAACGAAGACCCGGAGGAGGCAGACGCAGCGGAGTGCGTGAAGAAAAGGAGAAAAAAGAAGAGGAAGAACAAAGCTGCAGGACTGGGTAGGGTGTATTACTTTGAGCGGTGGTATGGCATGTGTGGATGTTGAATCGCTGAAGTGTTTCGTGTCTTGGCGACGGGCAAGTGCATCCGCGGGACAGTATAGTTTTCAACCTGTGAGAGGGACTGTGCGGAAGAATACTCTCATTTTTCTCTTGGCAAGTTGTCAGTTCACTTTGCACGTGTGATACATTTATGAATGATTTCCACAAGATTTCAGTCATTGTGAGCCAAGAAAAGTGGATGCATTATTATGGGGCATGGGGCGAATGCAATTTTTTATATTATATTTATAATGTAGGCCTAATTGTAATTGGCTGTATGTGTGTATTATTATGATTTTGTATTGCCTTGTCGGTTGTTAGGGGAAAATGAGCAGAGACCAAGTACAAACAAAATGCTTTGCCAAAGTTTTGTAAATGTTACTGAATGTATGCATTAAGTGAGCATTGCAATGATTTGTCTCTTTACATTATAATCTAATCTATTTGAACTGGGATATAGATCAGCCAAGCTCTGACTTTAGTAATAACCCACAGTTGCTGGACCTGCTCTGTCTATCTGTAAGGCTAAATGTCATAATGCTGCAAGGTACACGTGCCCTTGAGAATATTGACTCTCAATGTATAGAAAGAAATTATGCACAGACCCTGCCAAGGAGTGGATGCACTTTCTTGGGCCTGACTGTGAACCACTAGTAATTTACTCACTCTCTGAATAAGGGTGTGTTAGTTGTGTGCGTCTGGTCCGGCACATGCATTCACAAGGATGTGTGACTTTGCAGCAGGATTGAACGAGGCTGAAGGGGATGGTTCAGAAGCCCGAGGTTTGGATGATGTGACGAAAGAGTTGGAGCAGCAAACTCTGGAGGACAAAGAGCGGGAGGAAGATGGAGAAGAAGGTAACTGTGACCATCACCTGCAGTCGTCAAGCTACTGAAGCTCTGAAATCTGCATGATCAGTGTTTTAACAATGTGACACAACGCTAGGTAAAATAACCTAAAAATGAATTGGACTTTCAAGGCAGTCAATGCACTTTACAATTGAGTTTTCATTCACTCCACACTGTCACACACACAGTTTGGACACACATCTTTTCATGACTATTGACATTGTAGATTCACACTGAAGGCATCAAAACTATGAATGAACACATGTGGAAATATGTACTTAACAAAAAAGTGTCAAACAACTGAAAATATGCCTTATATTCTAGTTTCTTCAAAG
>JAVQKC010052816.1:0-20472 GCA_036025475.1 Philypnodon macrostomus | reverse complement strand
ATATTTTGTTCATGTATACTTAAATATTTCCCAATGGTGTGTCTGCTTCCTTTCATAGCTTTTCCGATGGAAGGCCTGCTTCCATACATGTATTTTCATATAAGAGCATTATAACCAATCACATTTCAGCTACCCTTTGTTGCTAGGCAGGGTCAAAGTCAAAAAAAGTTTGCTTGGAGAGGCCTTCAAAATCAGTTTTACTGGTGCACTACATTGAATTGCCACATTAGCATGTATAGTCAATGTTAATATTTCAACCAATCAGATTTTAAGTTGGTGTCACCATGCGCCTTCTAACGTGACCTTATTCAGGCCCGATGATTGTACAATTGCTAAGTCAAACTGCATCGGTAGTTAGCTAGCTATATGCACAATATTGGTGGTTTATGTCGCTTAATACTCTTTTTGGTCGAGTTAGTTTTACTTTTTTTAGCCCGTAATGGCTGAAGGAGGAAAAGAAATAGATTTGGTGTCAGATTTACTGTCAAGACCATTTTCAAGACGGACTTTTCAAGAAAGCTGGACATTGTCAGGAAAGGACGGTCAACTCTGATGCTGGCAGGCCTGTCACAACCTGGACGAGGATGTGTCCGCCACTTTCAGGTCACTAACAACCGGCCCCCTCCATGTCTAACACCGCAGTAGAAATTCACCTTATTATGAGTGGCTGAAGGTCTGAAGGGCACGTCCGCCACTGCATTTTAGTCAATAGTATTCTTACTACTGGTACATATACCACTGAAACAAGCACACATGATTTCATAAAAGTACTCAATGCACGACAAGCACTTTTGAGAACATATATGGCTCTTGAACTTTCTTTTTTTCCTTGATTTTAAATAAACCTGTGGTGTGGTTTTGGTGTTGCTGTGGGATTGTTAGAGCTTTTCTAGGGTTAGCTTGTGGGAGTCGGATCCTGGAGGATGTTGTGGGGAGAATATCTTATCAGTCAAAGGTTATGCAAGACAGGAAGTGCAATAGAAAGCAAAGCAAATGTTTTTGTAAATGTGCAAAAAGTTTTTTAATTAATGTCATGTTTTTTCTGTGTGCAGATGACTGATGGGGGAAAAGCTGTCAAAGCACAGATGTGTATTGGAGACATCATTGTGTCTATAAATGGTATTTCCACAGAGGGCATGAATCACCTAGAGGCCCAGAACAAGATTAAAGCCTGCACAGACCAACTTAGCCTCACTCTGCAAAGGTAATACTGCACATGTTAAATGATTATTTCCTAATACAGTATAATGCACACCTCCGTTCAGTCTTTCACAACTCTTTTGAAAGGAGAACTTTTAGATTAACCATGCTATAATCAGTTTTCCTCAACAAAAACATACCTGGAGAATTTTGTTGGATTTATTCACACATGTTTTAAGATAAAGAACATTTGTGTATTGAAGTCAACAACAGTAGGGATATAGAACTGATAAATAGAGCATCAGTGGGTGTGTCTTTACTTTGCAGGATGTGAAAGTGTATGAGCCAAAACCACAGCTAACGTTATGTCCCAAGTTAACCTCTCACCTGTCAGAGCAACATCACTGAACCACATAATCATCTGTTCCTGTTTCTTTAGACTTTTATAAAGTCAATGCAACACCAACTTTATTTTGTCATGACACACTAACATTTAGTTTCTGGTCTATCTATTTTGCCTATCATAACTCAAAACAGATGCAGTTCAGTTGTGCTAATGGAGAACAGTTGAGCACCCGTCAGCATATTCCAATGCCCCAAGCTTTCACGTAGTCTGGAGATTGGGAAAGCCAGAATAAAGCTGTCAACAATTTAATGTTCTATTTACATTACTTTGAAGATGTTTTCATGTGGTGCTTTTGGTAACACCATGCATAACCTGTATACATTCTGAAGGACAGGTATGTTCCTTCTTCCATTTCATCAGTGGTAGCAGCCAGGGTTCTTCTTTATGTGATAATCCAAAGATATTGAGGTCAATGGTACTAAGGTTAAGTTTGTGGAGATAGACCACGTGAATACATGGAATTATAAATTAATCTTAATAAGCTCATGTCATAAAGATACAAGATAATCGCTAAACCTGTCGAAGTCATCATATGTGTATGTTAGGATCTGATCTCTGCTCCTCCCATTAAGCTGTAAAACCCCTAGTGTTCAGGGACCCTTGCGCGTCGTACATGTTAGTTGAGACTCTTCTCTTCTAGTCCTTTGGTGCAGAGTGAACATCTAGTGATCCAAACCTCTCTTGGTTTTGAAAATGTTCTCTTGCATATTCCAAAACACAGACATAAAACCCAGTGTGTAGACTTGTCAGTACTAACAAATGGAGTTGAAGCACACTGTTTTGTAAACTGTAAAACCATGTTGACAGTAAAGCTCCAAACCTGGTTTACTCATCTTGTCCTTTCACCACATCAAAGGATACAGCCTGCCCAGCTTTAATCGTGGGAAAATAGTCCCAAAATAGCCCTGTCCCACAGCTGGATGTAATCTCCACTGTGCAATGAATGCATAGTGAAACATCAAGCATTCCTGTCTTATCCAAACAAAGAGCTACTTGTTGAAGTTAGATTCTAGTTTTAGGTCGGTTTATTTCTGACTGCAGTTGAGACTTCCTGTCATGTTGGGTTATATTATTAGATTCATAGCTGATAAGACCTTTGGACATTCCACACATGCTTGAAGGTAACTCTCGGGGCATAGTTTCGCAAATAAATGAAAATTCAAAATGAGTCTTCTCTCTAGTTAGATTCGTTTTTATGTGTGGGTCGTGAACACCGCATGGAACCAGAGATGAGGCCAAAGGAGTCATAAAAACAGTACGACATAGTGAGGCCATGTTAGGGCACCATATGTTACTTTTGCAAGATGGAGTGATTTGGCAGAGGTTTGCATGTATCTGTGTGATTCTACTTTAGCAGTGCTACGGACATGAGCAGAGGTTTGGATTTGATGCTCAGTTGTTGTAATTACCCATAACAGAGCTACCGTATTAAGCGCTATACAAGCCTGAGCTAAGAGCTGTTGGATATGTTTTGACAGGCTTTTTCAACACTACTATTATTTATGGTGTGGGGTACAAAATGTTCGTGCTTTGCTTGCTGACAGAGCGGAGCAGAGACCATGACAAAGTGCTAAGTGTCTGGCTTAGTTTGTATGTAGGTCCCAGGCAGCCTAAAGGTCTGACTTTACACTTCACTTTTTATTTCATTCATCAATCCCTAGTTAAATGTAAAGTTTTTGTTAGCAAGGTAAACCAAAAGGAAATAGGCCACATTTAGTATAATATCTCTCACCATTTGCACATATCTCTTTGATGGTATCAACAGACAAAGCATTTACCCCTGAACATGTCACCCATCCTTATTCTGAGTAGTTAGGACAGTGTTTGTTTGAAATTTTAAAAGTACTTTATGTTCCCTGGTCTTGGAAATCCAGCCGGTTACACTAGTAGGCAGAAGGGAAGTGGTCTTAGGAAAGTATGATAATTGATGTTTATTTATTGTCAATGGAATATGCAGTACAGTGCAATGATACACCACTTTGCTGAGGTTGTGGCTGCCTGCACCTGGCTCTGAAACCCCATAAAAACACATCAACACAGATTATAGCGAGATGTTTAGACAAGAACTTTTAGATCCCATAGTACATCACAGTGCAGCATGTAACTCTACTTGAGAATCTGCTGGTGTGTTTTGTTACATGGCTGGAGACCTTTTTGGATTTGAATGAAGGGGCCCCTGTTCTGCTTGCCTTGTTAAAGTGTTTTTTCCTCAAACATTTCAGTAACCCAATAGGCTAACACACTTCCTACCACCTTCCTGCTTCTTTTCATTGTTTGCATTGGTTGTCAGTGCATCATTAGGGGGAGATATAAAGCAACAACTCTAGAGGTAAATGGTCAACTGTTCTGTTAAACTGCAGGCTGTCTGACAGATGTTTAGACTTTGTTTAGACACTTTGTGGCGTCCAGCTCAGGTTCAAGGCAGTGTGTGGTCTGTGAACTTTCTTAGTGATATCCAGAGAGCACCTCAAGCTATGTTTAAAATGAGTTGAAGTGGAGGACAACTCAACATAGATCCAGTACCCCTGCTTTCTGCTGTCCATATGTGATGTAGTGGTCAGAGGGGAAGTGAGAAACGAAAGGGCCCCTAATTTTTCATCTGGATATGTATTTAAATGATGCATCAAGTAAAGTATTGGCTTATCTAAGAAATTCTGCTTGTGGTTGGATTCTGGTTTATTCCGACCACAAGAAATTGTTCCTACTTATATACGCGTATCAACTGACCTGCTCCTGATTAGGCCTAATACAGTCGCCGCTATTAAATGCAAATTCAAGCCCACTTTTAGCTATTTAGTAAATCTATTATTCATTATACAGTTTTGAAAAACTCCTGGACACATGAGCTAAGAGGGTTACAGTATATCACTAAAAGCATGTGACTGTGATATGGACAGTGCCTCACAGAGACATGCACAAACAATGTTAGTATCCAGGCATCTGACGGCAGCAACAGGCCGTCTAGTTAAACATTAATAAGCTTCCCTAAATAGCTTGGGAAATGTCTGTCTGACCTCTATACCATCCCTGTCCTGATTTAGACTTATTAGACTGGACAAATAAGGTTGTGTTTTAGGAGGGAGATGTGAAGTGAAGACAAAAGCCCTGAAAACAAACTATGAAATTCACCACAGAGCCAAAATACATAATAAGTCCATGTATTTTTCCATAGTACATCACTGGCCCACTGTTTTTCATATGTTTAGGTTTCCTTGTTTGGTTGATGTTCCATGCATTAACTCCCATCTCTGTGCAGTGGTAAATCTGACAAAACAGATGGTGCTTGCCAGATCTCCCACTGTGTTTAGACATTTATCAGACAAACTAAACTTCAGTGAGCAGGGAATGTCTGATTTAAACTATGAATGAATTTCCTTCTATACATGTTAAACACAAAGTTCTAATTACGGCTGATTTCTGTGCCCGACTTTTCCCTATGTTATAAAATCTGCACATGTCACTTTTGAGATGGAAGGTTTATGTTAGAAACGTTGTCTGTCCATATTTGAATTCAGTGCCATATGCCAGACTGTTTGTCTTGGCTTCTAAATAGACAGGGGCCAGTGGAACAGTGTCAGGGCGCCGTACCCTTGGGCTGAATCCTGGTTAACCTTACAAGTGAATGTGAAAATGTGAAAGCCTGAATGGATAATTATACCATATTTATTTACGTAATATTTAGATACATTCAAATCAATCAAATCTGTAGTCTGGACTCTGGACTGCAGTCAAATTTGACTTCCCTCCTCTAGTCTCTACAGACACATCAAATCAGAGTATGCGTCTACTACTCAAATTACAACTACTTTAAGTCAGGGTGCTAAGCCACAAACTCTGATTTGATGTTGCTGTAGAGGGACTAAAGTAAAATCATAATTATCACATGAGATACGTGACATGTAACAGGGTCCTTTTTAAATATTATTTATTTATTTTCTTTTTTCGGAAACCTCCGGGCTACAGCTTCAAGCTTACATTAAACCAGTTACACAAAGAAGATAAATATGTGTAGAATTATAGCACACATTCACTGTCTGCATTTGAATAAACTTTACTGACCTGTAAAATTCCCCACATTAAATAGAATATTTCTGATTTATTGATGTTTCCTTGGACAAAACAGAGCAACTGTCCAACTACACTGGGAGCAGGCCGGCCAAATGCAGAGCAGAGGGAGCACACTAAAAAAACATTTGCTTACTTTACTCTAAGGAGACCATCCTGTTCGCCTACAATTTAAAATGTAATAATATTTCAGACCTATGCTGTCTTTCCTTGGAACAACATGATGTTTCTCCATAAGCAAATCCAGCAGAAAATAATCATCCTGTATATTGTTAGTGGTTAGTGGAAAGACTATGGCTGTAGATTCCATTAGGGTCTAGTGTAGTATAGTCTGGTGAAGCGGAGGGTGGGGCTCTGAGCTGGTGCCAGGCTGTTGTCCAGTTCTAGTCACAAAGGAAATGAGTGAGAGGCTGTTGACTGCTTTATAATTTGGCAGAGAGGAAGGATGCCAGGGACATACCGGAGGCTATGGCCCGGAACCAGCTTCACGTTTTAATGAGTAATGTGGGGCTTATGGTCTGAAAGCACAGGGCAAAAAAATAATGCATTGTTAACAAAGGCAGCTGCCCAACTGTTTAAGAAACAACGCTTTTATGATCGACCTTGAAATGCCATCACATTTTTAACCTCCCTAATGTTTATGTTAATTTTTATTTTAAATTGAGGGGGAAAAAAGTTATTCAATTATTTATTAAATATTTCACATCCAGCCAAAAGTCAAACAGACAATCACCAAAGTGTAAATCAGTCATGACTTACTTCACTGCAAAATGGACACACCCAATTCAATGTTTTCCCACATTCCAATCAATTTTACTAATTGCAAAATATACACAATTACTGTTGATGACTTTCCAAAGAATACAAAATTCTAAAAGTTATTATGTCAGCTCTGTCCACTCCTCCACGGTTGCTTTTAGTCACCATAAATGACCTTTCCCAGGGCTAAAATATCAACATCTGGTATCTGTCTAAATTCAAACTTGCTATTTCTGAATAGACCCTCAATCTAATGAAGTATACGGCTATACACGCTCTCACTGATATTTCATTTTAGCAATGTTGTGATTGTTCTTTTTTATGGCTTCACAGACCTTCCAGTGTTCCTAAAGCTGCATTGCCCAAGGTAAGAGAAACTATTTATCAAACTTGATGCTAGCCATTAATGTGTATGGCAGTCAAACCCTGTTGCCCTTCTGAGATCATGTGAGCACACGGGTTAAGGGGTGGCACAAGCCCGATATTTTTGTTGTGAATTGTTTTTACATGCATGTTTTGATTGTGTATTTGCTGTGTATGCATGCTGTGTGTCCTCACCTTGATCTAGGTTGGACCTCAAGAAATCATTAAACCCGTTCCAATCACTCACCTGGCTCCCAGCACCGCCACCCCCACCAAGGCCTCACCTCAGCCCAGTCCTGCATGCAACAAGACTGCACGACCTTTTGGTGGCACCAGCAGCGTGGTCACAGCAACTCCCCCCAAAGTAGCATCTATTCCCTCCGAGTCGTCAGCTTTCACGCCAGCGACCTCCTCTCATCCCACTGTCCCACAGCCGTCAGTCTATAACTCCCCCATAAACCTCTACTCCAACACCAACGCCTCTGAGGTGGTCATTGGACAGAGGCGAGGGCCATTGGAGAGCCAAGGTGTGTCAGAGCACCTGAATGGGTATGTAAAGTTCAGTCAAATTAAATATTACTCATTATATTAGGATCATAATACAGTTGCTATGTTCTTTTATTTAGTTAGTTCTGCAATTGAGTGTGATTACAAAGCTTAGAGGTGACTTGGCAAAAAATACTGAAATATACCTGCACAGATCATTTCTACAGTGTACTCATGTAGGAAGAGTACACCCTGGACAATTGTCAGTTACCGGTAGTCGCTGGGCTGACATGGACACATAGCAACAGACAACTAGTCACTCACATTGATTTAATTTGGTCAATTTAGGATCACAATGAATACACACATGTGGGCTGCTTACAAATCAAGCAACCCTCCTATGACGTATATATGTCTTTGTTCAAGACATAAAAAGTTGTTTCAAAATGGGCACTGTAATTAAAAACATACAGCTCTTTTGAAATAACATGTTTTACACCCGCTGTGTTGACATTGGAACGAGAACAAAGTCTAGACTACGTGTAATGACACTTCAACATCTGTAAAAGATGCTGCTTTGATGTTTGAAGCCCGGGATGGATGGAGTAAACTCACAAAACAACATATGTAGAAAGGGGAATTCTCACAACTCATATCTATATGGCAAACACATATCCCTAAAATTGTCCCAAAAACTACCACTTAGTCTAGTATGTTGTAATATATCTGTTTGTCTCTTGACTTGCATGCATCTCGTGTTTTTACATGCTCTCAGAAGGGCCTTTAATTTCCTGGGAATTCAATATCAACTTTACTCTTGGTCTTTTCATGCATTTTCTCGCTTCGGTCCTTTTCCATTTGCACCTCTTTGCCCACAGGAGGAAGAAGGGACGCAAACCAAGTTAGTGCTCTGAATGATAATATTCTGTATGCGGTGCAGTAGCTTTCTGACCATGTGGAATGTGATTATAGCTTTCCCATCTCTCTGGTTTATGATTACCAAAGGCATGCCCGAACCCCTTTAAGCTAACCTCACATCTGTACTTGTCTCCTCATACAACTGCCTCATTTCATGCACCAATTTTGTTGTGTATGTTTAGCGGGAGAAAAAGTAATATTTTCTTATGTGAAAATTAATATTATATTTACACCCAGAGGAGCTTATAGGTCATTTATGTCTGCCCCCATTGCATGTGTTCAGCCTGGGTACCTGAATGTGCTACTCAATTGTGTGATATATTATTCACTAGTATACTTTCTTGCAATGGAGCTCAGCACACAAGATAAATAACATTTACAAAAAGCCATCAAGAGTATAGTAGTAGTAACTGAGAAGTAGTCTCTAAATAAATAAAAAAACGACATAGGAAGCAGAGTAACAGTGGTAGATTTGGCTGTGTAATAACAAAAACAACCACCAAAAGTACTTAAGTGAACTTCATATTCAACATGTTATATATACTTCAACTAACAGCAGTTCCCTTCGAGTACACCTTTCAAGTTTTCGTCCCAACCTTTCAAATGTGAATAGCCCCATCTTGTGGTAGAACGTGGTCACTGCATTCAGCATCATTTCTTATCACTGGCTTTTATTTAATTACTATTTATACATGGCACAGTTTTGAACTCTTTAACAATGCACCTTCACACCTAATAGAAGAAACAAAAGGCGTAAAAGAGTGTTTAACCTGTTTCTGTGTACTTTGCAGAACTCCTCCTCCGATAAAACCTAGGAGGTAATTGTGCTTGAATGCCTGACTGTGTGTAGCGTACATAGAAACTGCACTCATGGTTTAATGTGAGGTACTAATTGCTGCATATATAAAGTGTGTGGAGGAAGTGTTTTCTGATACTGTGAGCAAAATGGTAATTACCCAATGACGATGCCTGTGTTTCAAATGCTTTGTATTGGCAGAAAACCAGCAGAACCTGAGATGAACCACACTTTACCCCCTCTCAGCGACGCCAGCAAAAAACGCCTGATCGAGGACACTGAGGACTGGCACCCCCGAACCGGCACCTCCCAGTCTCGCTCATTTAGGATCCTGGCCCAGATGACCGGCACAGAGAAAGGTTGCTACAAATGTTTGGTGGCCTGGATCTGCAAAAGATACCAAAAGCGATGGCCTTTTTAGAGCATCATCACAACATTCTATAGCCCTATGCATTTTAATGGGAGATGGGGGGAAGGAAAAAGACTTAATCTGCAGATTGTGTGGTTGGATAGATATGGGGGTAATGGACCTTGTCACTATTCAACATTTGTGAGGAGACCCCGGGGAGGACCTAGGACACGCTGGAGGGATTATATCTCTCAGCTGGCCTGGGAATGCCTTGGAGTCCCCCCTGGAAGAGCTGGAGGAAGTGTCTGGGAAGAGGAAAGTCTGGGAAGCTCTGCTTAGACTGCTGCTTCCGCGACCCAGTTCTGGATAAGCGGAAGGATAATCAACATTTGTGGATCTTTTTATATATAATAATATAGGAATATTTCTTTCCACATTCTACACATAGTACACATAGTACACATAGTCCCAAATATATACAAACAAACAACAGCAAACCCTGTGTTGAATTTAAGTTCAAATTAGGATGTTTCCCTACAATGCATTTTTATTTTTTTATTTAATGTGAAAAAAGTGAATCTGACTCAAGTTTAAAAGCATATAATGTTGCTAATGCTAAGGAAGTGCAGCTCAAAGTACCCATATGAGTTAAGTAGTTTTCATGCCTCATATATAACTGAATACATTTATTTGACTGTTTTTATTGACACTAATAGTCCCATGAGAAGCCTGTGGTTTTAGGTCTTCCTCTGTTTCACCAGCATTCATTGACATTTATAGTGACTGACTTACTTATTACAATGAAGTGTGAGGAGAGATGTGGTTGCACCATGTTTGGTTTTGGTCAAATGATGAAACCAGAAGGCTGTGGAAAAGTCGACCTTTCCAACATTTGACATTTTAATGGTTTCTGCAACTGTTAATTAATTGTATTTATTTGTATTACTCACTCATTTGCGAATGCTTTTTCTGTTACAGAGCAAGTGCCAGACAACAGTGGGAAGAAGTAAGTTGGGTTTTAAAAAATATATTTTGATAGATTTTGTGTGTGAGCAGATAATGTACGTGTTTTATAAGGACATTGACATTTATTGCTCTGGTATAGAGGTTTCAGATTCACATTTGGCTCACAAAGCCCTCCAGTGAGCATGTCTCAAGCCTGCAATTCAGAGTTAAGCCCAGATTTCCTGATCCTCTGGTCCAGCAGTATTATGCCTCATTTAAAACTTAAATGGGAGAAACCACACAGAGATCTCAGTGAGGAAGACAGTTGAGCCACAGACAGACTTGAGCGACATGATCTGCAGTAAAAAAAAATGGCTACACTGAAGAAGTCTCTGCTCTAACTAGGCAGGGTTTTTTTTTTGTCTGCTGGTACCAAAATAATAATAACAGCCCAACTTTCTGAGCCTTCTATATTACCCAATGCTTCTTTGACTTTCTGCTGCATCCTAATTTCAAACTTGATTTCTTTGTCTTTTCTCTTCCTCTCATTCTGTGTCAGAGCGAACAAACTGGACCCAGAAGTAATAGGCCACAAGTACAACAAGCTGAGGGACTGGCATCATGGTGTTTCAGCCCGAGTGCTTAATGTACAGTAGTTGTTTTAACACTCCTTACCAAAGTCCAAATTAATATTATTATTAATGATCTCCTGTGCATTGTTAACATTCAATCATTATGATTCATGTACACTCACTGACCACTTTATATCTGTGCATTCTAAAGCCTTGTAGTGCTTGTATCTGTGCATATCTTCTGTATTGATCATATCTTTATCTTTATTTGAATTTGCACAATAAAACATTTTACTTCCCCGCTTTCATTTCCTCTTGTTTTCTTTTTCATCTTAATAAAATAGACTCAAATGCTCAATGATCTTTAATAAGTAAATGTCAAGGGCATCTGAAAATTAATTAGCTGTGCATCAAGACCAGGTCAAATTATCCTTGATGCAGAACACTGATCTTTGCGGTTACAATTAAAGAGGCTGTTAAGGATATGTTTAAGACCATCAGAGGATAGTGATTCTCAAACATTCCATACTGAGTGCCATTTCAGATGTTATTTCAACATTAACACATTATCAAGAGAGAAATTACCTTAATGCAACAACAGATTTTCCCCAATTATTTATGTTTTCAGTGAAAGAAGTACTTGATGCATAGTACACCTCCTGTCGGTCAAAGCAGGACAGAAATGCTGAAAAGCTTCAAGTGTTTATTAGATACCAAGTCAAACGGGATGTAATTGTTGCCTTATGGCAGTAATTACGAACATAGACTAGAGTGCATATTCTCTTCTCAAGGCACCCTATAATTGTCAACATTGTTTACATGCCTCACTTACAATAGATCTGTCTGAATATAATGGGCCTTCAGCGTCAGAGTAGACCTGAACACAGACTATTGCTTTGAATAGATATGGATTTAATGCGTTTCTTTCTGTAATGTATGTCAGCATGTATGTATGTTTTTAAAAATGGTTGTGTTTTTGTATTTTTAGGGAATTGGTTGACAAGGCCAACCCTGCTGTCCACACATCACCTGCAGCAAAATCCTTTCCCAAATCTACACCTTCTCCCAGGAATGGGAATGTTGCTCCAGCACCAACGTACAAGAGCCCAGCCTCCCAGGCCCACACTGGAGCTCCATCAGGTATTTTCAGATTCGGATTGAATAGTTACTGACTGAATACATTAATAAGTAATTATAATTATTACATTATTACTGTAATATTTTGGCAGTAAAAATCTAATCTCCAAATAAGCCCCTTGACAATGCACTTTCATAAATTATCCTGTAGAGGGCAACCTTTCACTTGTAAAATCCTCTTTGTCACAACACTGGTTTAGTATCTAACCTAAGCCCATTACGATTATTACCCTATAAACACTAGTGGTATTCTGTTAATGAGCTTATATTATTGCTTTTTCCAAGATCTCCTTAGTTAAGTAGGTTGTGAAATTGAGAATTGGTCTCTTATTTTGTGTGAAAGGTTCTCTTTAACTAAGGTAATAGGGTACCCATGGGACCTCAGGCCAATTGCTGCAAATATTTACAGAAAGCTATTGGTTAAGGGTCATTATTAGTAATAGCAAGTCACACGTGTGCAGTTGGGTTTTGCTCTATTTTAAGAACTGTCTGATGAAAAGTGCCACAGGGAGTGAGCAGGAGTCTGGACAGTGGACCTCTGTTGACTGTTTTTTATCAGATTATCACGTACTTGACATTGAGTAAACAAGTCTACATCATGGCCATGGAGTTCAGATTCTTGCAGTGTAAAACTTGGTAGTATGCCGGATATAATGTCAATTCGGGGAACCTCGTATTTAGATGAATAGATCTTTTGTTTATATTGCCAACAGCTATGATAATGACAGACAAATACACAAGGTCTTCATTCAAATAACGATAATATTTGGTCACAAGACGCCTTTTCTTTGCTTCCCGAGTCTCTACATTCAGACAGACAGAGCAGATGGAGAAATGTGATGTCCTGCTGTGATTCAGTTTGGACGTCTTTTCACTTTGACTTTTTGCTCCTTATCTTCCTCACACAGCTCAACAGCGCTGACAGACCAACAAAAGTCCGTTTCATCTGCTGTCCTACTTAATGTGGCTAGGCTGCTCACAATCTCGGCGTCTGCCAAAGGATTCGTTTAGAAAATTTGCCCCGTCTGACTGTTTGCCGTCTTTCACCGCGCCGTGGCAGCTTTCACAGAGATTAAGTCATGTGACACCAAACCAGAATAGTTGAAATGGTGTATTTTTGCAACCGTTTTCTAATCAGCCAATTTTCATACTGCCATTATATTGTGTCAAATATTGAAAGCATTTGTGAGTTTTTTGCCACTGCCAAACATTTTTATCAGCGTTTCCTCTTCTCTCTCCTCTGTGATCTGATGATTCAGCATTAACACTTTGCTCTGTGTGATATAGGGCCATTAGCGTTCCCTCGATTTATCATTGTCACATTTGACATTGAAAAGACATGAGCTGTGCTAAAATGTTTTTATAGCCCAGGAGAATAAAAACACACATGATGAATCATCGAGATTTTTTAGTTTGTTTTCAGAAAGGGTTGTGACCTTGAAGAAGAGCTGAGTCCGTGTTTTCAGTTGTAATTCTTTACAAATAGCCATGGCAACAATACAATACGATTTCAATTACTGGGTTTTTGTTAGTTGTTTGTCACTTAACATTACTGTGATTCATAATAATTAGTGTAGACTGGAGATCTCCCGCTTATTCACAACTATGGGCCTTAGGCGGGATACACCTTGGACAATGGCCAGGTAGTCACAGAGACAAACATATAACCATTCACTCTCACATTCACATATATACTAGGGGGAGTTTTACAGTCACCAATTCTTCTAACATGTGCGTGGACATGAGGAAGAAGCCGGATTTACAGAAAATGACTACAACATTATACCAGACCAGGAAGTTGGACCACAAATCTTAATATATGGGTCCCTAGACATCAAGAAAAAAAGCCCGCTAAGAAACAGTGAGCTATATCCTTCATGTAAGAGGGACACAACATAACAGACAACATCCATTATGAAAGCCATCCAAGATTGTATGTTGCGATGAGGTCTTAATGTTTTCTGAGAAGGTCTTGAAAAGGTATTGAAATTCACTTTGAGATCCCTGCATATGCCTTGTATACTAAATTTCAAACCAATCTTAATAAGGATTTTCATAGTTTCGATTTTGGAACAGGTTGGTCTAAGCTTGGCCTTCATTCTAGTCTTCATTTGCTATATCCTGGTCGTCACTTGGTCTTCATCCAGTCTTTACTACAACACTGGATTGCTAGTCTTCTCATGTCTCCCCCTCTAGCGCCTGCTCTGTGTGTTCAGTCTAGTTTGCACACAGCTACGAGTAAATTTAAGGAGCACTTATCCTTTGACCTCTCTAGTCTTTGATAATGGGGCTCTCCTTCAATACTGTCTCTGTCCCCTCACCCCCCTCACCCCCAGGCATTTCCTCTGGGGGCAGCCACCACTGACCTCTATTCACGATGCATCTTTGCCCTAAGAAAAAGAAATGAAAACTGTTCATCTTCCCCTGTGTTCTGGAGATGGAGGAGGGGGATTATTTTTCCAGGTGTGTCCTCTGACTCTGGGAATGTGTTGTTTCTATGAATGGGGGAAAAATTGATCTCTGCTCTTTTTGGGTGGGTCGTGCTGTCCTATCCAGCTGTTTTCACCGTTTCAGGCTTGGACTAAAGTCACACAATCCAATCTAAATGTTCTTACCGGTGTTATTTGTTGATGTGATATCTGTTGGCAAGATAACTAAAAAAGTAGTTAACTATTGATGATAATTTCAGTGCAGCTCAGTAATCGTTTGGGCAAGGAATAATTAATTTGTTTTTGGGCTATCCCAGAAGATACCGAGCAGTCACAATACTACTTATGTACTCTTTATCTTTGTGATATGAATATTGAAGGATTCATCAGTTCAAGGTCAGATTTACTTTGTAGCTACTGTGAACATTGTAAACTAAATAACAATAACAGTCGGGATTCAAATCACATTTTAAAATGATTATTTTTCTCCCTTTTGTTTAGGTTTGCCCAAGGGTGGCCCAGCTCCTTCCTTTGGCAAAGTGACTGGTCCAGCACCCAAAGGTCCAGATCGTCCCACACCTCAGCCTCATCCACAGGACTTAGACGCTCTGGTCCAGCGGCCTGAGCACATCCCAGCAGGCACTCGGACACCTGTGTGTAAGAAGTGCAACAATGTCATCAGGTATGACAAAAACAATGCATTTAAGATATCAACTCTAACTTGGAAACAGTGTAGTGATCAAGTCTATATTCATCTGTTAATAACGGCTTTGATTTAAATAACATATCTCAAGACACCCAAAGTGCTTCACAGCTGTGTTCACGATCCTGTGTTAAGGTACCTTTTGTAGCTACAGTTGGGCCCTTTTTTGTTTGACATATGTTTATTAGAAGCAAAGAAACAATAGGTGTACAGGCCAGACAAGACGTATGCCTCATTTTTTGTTTTACAGTGTCCCCTGAGGAGGCGAGAAAAATAACTAAAAACAAACAAACAATCAATAAAATGAATGAGTAGAAGAGCATAAAACAAAACTATACAAACTGAAAAACAAACTGAAATAGAGAATAAAAAAGTAAATAGAGAAACAAACATCAGTCAGTTGTAATTCAGTCATCTTTTACCACCATCATCGAATGCATCACTACAATCACACTGACACATTCATACATTCAGGCAATTTTATGACCTTTTTACACCTTGTCTGATCTTATGTTTGTTTTACCAGAGGACCATTCCTTGTGGCACTGGGCATGTCCTGGCACCCTGAGGAATTCAACTGTGATCACTGCCACTCCTCTTTGGTAGAAGGTGGTTTTGTGGAAGAGAAGGGCAAGGTGTACTGTGCACGCTGCTATGAGGACATGTTCGCACCCACCTGTTTCTCCTGCCAGCACAAGATTCTCGGGGTGCGAAAAAAATACATCTTCTGACCATTTATAAGTGACCTTTAATGGTAATTATATCCTGACACTCATATTATTTCTTGCAGAAAATTATGAATGCTTTGAAACAGACCTGGCATGTGTCTTGTTTTGTCTGCGCCGCTTGCCAACAGCCAATTGGAGGCAATACTTTTCACATGGAGGATGGACAGCCCTACTGCGAAAAAGGTCAGAATTAACTTTTATGTTCTTATGTTATTATACAATTCAAACCACACATATTCATCTCAATCTCTATCTATGTGTTTAGACTACTACACACTGTTTGGGACCAACTGCCATGGCTGCGACTTCCCCATTGAAGCAGGGGATAAGTTTCTTGAGGCTTTGGGATTTACCTGGCATGACACCTGCTTTGTGTGCACAGTAAGTCCAGAACGTCAAAAATAACCTCCAAAAAGATCAATTGTTGACTACATAAAAAGTGGTAAATTGCTAAGAATGTTATAGCGTAATGTCTGTGTCTTTCCCCATTAGGTCTGCTGTGCTTCTCTGGAAGGCCAGCCGTTCTTCTCCAAAAAAGACAAGCCCTTGTGCAAGAAGCATGCTCACACCGTCAACATCTGATCTGCTGCCAACCATAATTTGAAGCTATACTGTAGTCATTCACTTTTATGCATCTGTGCCACTGATGATATAAGAGACAGTAATGCAAGTAGATCATCTAAAAACATTCTTATGCACCTTCCTCAATGTTTTTGTGCCATTGATGCAATATCTTTGTGGGTGTTTTATATGGGTTAGACTTAATGTTTAGCTTTATTTACTGGGTATCTGGGGTCAGACTAGTTTAACATTTGGATCTAAAAATGTCTTGAACATTGATGGGAGACGCTGTGCCACATGATTGCATGGCCAAATTTAAAATGTATTTAAATATAAAAAGAATATTTATTTGATCTATAATTTCATTCTATAGGTCTTTTTATTGACAAATGGCTTAACTTTACGATGGCTGTAAGACTTTTCATTTTTTAACTTTTTTTTAGCCTAGTTATTATTCACACTGATTTGTTTTTAAAAAGAGAGAAGTGTGTTCAATGTGCACATGTGATAAAATGATGTGTGTCAAGGCCTATATTTTTGGATTTCCAAACAAATCCATTGAGGTTCACACAGTATTGATGTATTAATTGACTGAACAGGTCTTGCAAAATGTTTATTGAAAGATCAGTCATACTAAATCTGAATGTCCCATTGTGGCAGTGTTGGGGTTCTTGCTCAGCTTTGCTTCCTTTCTGTGTAGGCTGTTTGTGCAATAATGATGGAAAGAAACATTCTGTACTCTGTGATATCAATAAAACATATCAAATGTTTTCCGTATTTTTAATAGGTCTGTGCACGTGTATACACTGTGAAACAAGATTAAAAGTTGTCTTTATAGCATGCATGTTATGTATTTCTCAAATCCTATAAAGTCTTACAGCCAAGCCCGGGGATGACTGAATGTTTGTGAGAGCTATAAATCTCTAGTTGTGTAATGGTAATGTGCACCAGTCAGACAAGCAGCTATACTTACCTGTGGAGTAAGGTGCATAGAAAACGGCACATCTCCATGGAGACAGAGGAAACACCCACTAGGCATGTCCACGCCTCTTTATGTGCTGCTTACACGCATACAGTTTAGCATGACGGGCTCCAAACACGCGTGTCTTTATTTTGCATAAGTCTATGTGTGTATAGTAGTGGGTCCAGTTGTGCGCGTTCGTGTGCACTTCTCCAAGACGTCGGAGGTGGGAGCTGTGCGCGCAACCGTCATTTGTCCAACCTTAAAAACTACCCGGGCTATAGACTTTGGGAAACTAGAACAACACAGTGCAACATGCAATGTAAGACACTCTGCTAGAGTTCGAGACACACTGGAAACTGGTCGAGCCTCTTCTCGGGAACAAAACGGTAAGAACACTTTGTTTTGAAGCTTGTGCCGTGTGTGTGTGTGTGTTGAGCGCAGCCCGAGCAGCAGCACTCGTCTTGCGGTTGTGATTAGCCTATCAAGTCGTACATTCATGAGGACCAAACTCATTTGCTCTCCGTGCTGCTGTTGATTAGAGACGGGCTTGTTTTGGCAGAGTTGAGTTTGAGGCTGGTAGCAGTAAAAGCCGCAGGTAGCGACCAGTGGAACACCCGACGTTTTAGTACCGGAGAAGTGATGATGATGATGATAGAGGCGATGCTTATCAGCCTTCATCCACTCACTACATCACAATGCTTTATTTATAGCTCTATATATCAAGAGAGAGACTATTGAATACAATTTGTGTTTGCATAAAGGCTACTCTTAACTTGAATGTCAATCAGTCTTGAGTATATTATTTAAGAGAAATGTTTGTTTACTGTAGGCGCAGTATAGACATAATCTGTGTTGCGTATTTGTGTCATAAAATGAAGCTCAAAATGTCTGGTCTTGGTCATCTCAATACCATTGATTATCAAATGTAAATAACAGCAGTTTCTCTCAAGTCTATTCTGAAGGATGGTGTGGTGCGACCAAAGAAGTGAATAGTTAGTGTGTTTCCACATCTGGCAGTGAGCTACAGAGGCAGTGTATAGTGGCAAGAGGTCAAGAGCAATATATGACTGACTGCTAAAGTCAGGAGACAAAACCTCAGTGTGTTGTGCTCTGAGCTCTGAGCTGAAGTCCTCCTGTTTGTTTCAGCATCTCTCCATCCTGAGCTGCACCCACACTGTCCCGGGACACTCTAACAGCTGTGTGGCCCTCCAACACTAAGGCTCATTCAGCCAGAGCACACATGTTTTTGGCTAATGATAAACAGTCAGAAGCAGCAGACACTCTTGGCCTGCCTCTGGCCCTGGCAGCAGGACCTACGCCTGTCAGTGAGCTTACAGCATGAGGATGGCATGTCAAGTCAGGGCGCACAGCTAGGTAGTACTTTGTGGTTTACCATAGAGTCAGGCTTCAAGTGTTTTACTGTCACACTTTCAAATGCAATTTCTGCTAATTACTGTATGTGCCCAACCTAAACCATATTCCAGTTTGAGCCACATTAATTTCTGTTGTGATTTTTTTTAACATATTGATCATTAATAAAACTGGTTTTAGTGACATTATCATAAAATCATTAATTGTTTTTGCAAAGATGAAGAATGATACAGCCTTACGATGACATACAAACTACCTCCTTCAACATTAGTCTCATAACATTGGCCTTAACTGAGACTTAACTGTGACTCACAATTTAAATTACAGGAAGTGACTTTAGCCACTAAGAGCAGAGATGCAATATGCACAAGCCAATAGCAGTGGTATTTGGGGGACTAGACTGGTATGTCTGAGTGGATCACACTTGTCTTTGAAAGCATCTGAACAGTGAGGAATAGTGTTTATCACACCCCCTTCAAGATATCAGAGGTGAAATATGATGCCATGTCTGTCAGTCTGAAGGAAGATGGAGATATACAAATGTTAGCAATTGACTGTGGTGCACTCGGGCAGACTTCCTCAATGACTTTTCCAGGCAAACCTTTGTTTTTCATGAATTCACTCTCATAGCGATAAAGCAGCATCCCAGATGGATTTTCAATGCACTGCTATTCATCCATCATTCAGTCAGTCGGTCTGGTTTCCCTCTCATTCTGTCTCCAGCTCATACCAGTTGAAAAACAGACTAGTTTTATTTCTTTGTATTTATCGTCAATGCTGCCACTAGTTAGGTGTGTTGTCAGTTACTGTTTAATGGGACTGTATTATGTCAAGGTAATTTAGCTGTAGCAAGGTGAGGCTCCTTCATCAACACAGAAACTCAATAGTACAAATATAAAATGATGTTATTTCCTTCAGATATCTGTGTGGGGTTCCCTTCATGATCCCCTTATGTTCTCATCAGTTCAGACATCCACTAACTAAACTACAGAGGCCACAGGCTCCATCAATGAATGCCCACGGAACAGGAAGGGCTATAAGTCGAGATGCTCGGCTCCTAATCTACATACGGTCACTAATCTGAGACAGGCCACAGAAATGACTTTAAGCTGTGAGCTGCTCTGCTGTCTGTCTGGAAGGTCAGCTGCCTACATCCTGTTATTAGGAAAATAATAAATAGGACCAGAGTGGGATGAGACTGAGGATTAAAAACACCAGCACCAGACCTGGTGGGACTTGAGTTTGAAATGTGCTCTTTTTAGACGGCAGGAACATATGATCCTAAACAGCATTGTGACAAGATGCTTCCTGACCCTGTGGATGGTAAGTCCAATTTGGGACAATGTGTAAAATATAAATAAAAAGTCACACAGTGGCTCACAAATGACAGTTTACTCTATTCTATTCACGATATAAATGTAAATATAAATGTTAGATGTTGAAATATTTTACAAATTAATGAAAAATCTTACATTATTTTGAATTTGATGAAAGCAAAAAAATAAACTAGCGCTGTCAATCGGTTAATTTTTTAAATCAGATTAATCACACCTTAGGGCAGAGATTAATCACGATTCATTTTCGTGTGCGCGCGCGTGTGTGTGTGCGTGTGGGTGCGTGTGTTTTTATCCTTTTTTTTTTGGGACCACAGACGGAGCTTCTGCTCCTAGAATAATTAAGTTTGTGGATATTTATTGTGCTGCTATTACCGCCCCCGCTTCAGCTGCACTCCAACACAGACGATGTGTTTAATCTGCATTTATTGACCAATAACATGTAA
>JAVQKC010052814.1:0-25786 GCA_036025475.1 Philypnodon macrostomus | reverse complement strand
CGTGAGCTGCTGAAGTTCCACCTTCTCGAGACTGTTTGGTGTGAAATGTAAAGTGTTAGCAAATGCAAATGAGACACTGAAAATAATGTCAGTATCATGCTGAATTGTGCATGAATTTTAGAAATGACATTACCAGGAAATGTTTACCAATCTTGCCGAAAGTATACCTCAGAAGAAATATTTGATAATAATACAATTATTTTATTTACAAAGACCCAACCCGTGACTGACATGACTTCACATCTTCTGTCTTGCGTCATGTTCTCTTCTCCCCACCACGTCCGCCATCTTGTTTTTTGTTGCTTTTTGGCCTTCTCATCCTCGTCATGTTTGCTCTTGAGTGCTTTGACCTCCAGTGCTGGGACGTCCCAACCCTGAGCTCTCGGTGCCTGGCCTTTGATTAATATTGTAATGAGTCTTATCCCTACATCCCTTCCTCCCTGTTCTTCCCCCACCGTGATAACTCCCCAATCCCCCGAACGGCTCGCTCTAGTCTGTTTCATCACACTTCAAACGGGGCCCTATCCAAGCAGCAGCCTGGACCGGGGGACGCAACATCTGCACGGGGAGGGCGGCTGGTGCGGTTGGGGTGGTGGGGTATTGAGGGGTTAGTCCAGCCTCTGAGGGGGGGGCAGGGGGGGAGGACACGGTGATCAGTGAGCAGATGTCACCGGGACCTGAACAGCCGGCTGGGGGTGTCGCCACGGGGATACGGTGAGCCAGAGCAAGAGGAGGCCACCCCGGCAGCACCTCTGCCCGCTCCCCCTTTGACAGTACAATTAGGTAATTAGTCACCGTGGAGATAATAAGCTCATCATCACTTGTCGGTGTGGGTTTTACCAAATTGCTTCCACTAAAAAGATATAATAATGATGCATCAGGTTTTTATTGCACGATATGGATGCAGTCGGCAACTGTGGGAACCATGGAAACACCCACAATAACAGCCACTTCGGTCAGTCCGTGGGGGTAAACAAATAAGTAATCTTGTATAATTTACATAATAAAGACCCGGACCTAAATAGGCCAACAAAGTGGTCCAATGATCAATATTATTAAATACACAAGTTAGTGATCGTTAGCTGCCTATTACATACTAATATAATATAATGGGGAGAAAAGGTTTGATTCCCCCCATGACAGAGACCACGCCCCCAAATCTGACGCGTACCGACTGTATCTGTTTAACCCCTTTTTGCCTGTCATCGCTAATTCCACTTCACTTGATGCATACTTAACACATCCCAGAGATTGTATTAGAAGCATTTTCTCACCATTTTGCAATTCAGAGAATAAAGGATATCCGTTCAAAGAAGTCTTTCCTGGCTGCACTATTGAGTTTGGGCTGCTTATTTGTATATTGTTGTCCAAAATTTGAGGCAAGTTGGGCAAAGAAAAAATATGCACCATCTTTTGGGTTGTTTCTACTGCTGACACATCAAAATTTTCCAAATGTGACAAAAATTGTGAAAGTTATTAGGAGACATCCATGGAAAGCAGTGCTCCTATATAAAAACAAAGATGAATATCGTCCCAGTATAAAAACATAAACCCCAAGATCCAAACACTTGATGTCAGAGATATGAAACTTTATTCAATCTTTGTCATCAGGATGTCAACTCTAACAGATGCCCTTGTTTTGGGCCATGGAAAAATCTACAAATTAATTTCACATCCATATAATCTGCTGTAGAAGTTCTGCTTTAGAACTAGGATGTAGGCCTAGCAGCTTTCCTGTTACAATTGCTCACTCTATGGGAAAATACACTGTATGAGAGATCCCTTAGATGGCTGTTGTCGCTAATGTCTATCTATCTCTAATTTAGGATCAGTATGACTGCAAAAACACACAAAATGTACTCTTTTATAAATTCAGGCAGTAAGGGGAACACTCACTTTACTATTCAGTGCATTATTTATTCACACAGTGGCAATGAAAAGCGTTTGTAGTTACAGTTACCATGCACAGACTACAACAAATGGAAGCCATAGCACGTCAACGACCACACCACAATAATCACAAACACATTCAGGCATTCAGACATGGTGGGTAAATATAGTGTTACGACCCTGACTCAGGGGGTTGCAACAAATGAGGACACACCCGACAGAGATACAGTTTAAATAAAATCTTTATTAATCAAGGAAATTAACCAAATTAGATTATTTTAAGATGTAACAATATGAGATGTGAGGAAATGTTGTCAAAAGTTCAAAACTAAGTGAAATGGCTAGAAAGACCAAATCAGCCACTAGACCAAAACCATAAACCAAACTCACACTAAATCAGAACAAACCAAACAAAGGACCAGTGACACATGGTGCCTGAGGTGGTGGCTGCAAGAGGCAGAGCTGGAAAACCTTTTAAGAGTGACCCGCCTACAGGTGGGCCAGGCAGGCTAATCAGAGTAACTCCTAACCCTGACCATGGGGTGTCACTATAGAAAATATAGAAAAATAAACTATTAAGCATGATTGCAAATTATACAGGGTGGAACGTGTATGTGTTGTAGTTTATACATGTCAAGGTTAAGGTTATGATACACATTATTGCCCCCGTAAATTTGTCCTCTGCATTTGACCCATCCTTCAAGGCCGCTAGGGCATTATTTGTCAGTGCAGGTAATAAACAATGCATAAACCAGCAAGTAATTATAAAATGGCAAAGAAACGATGTGAATATCATATTGTGGCATGACCCATGTGACCTATGTGACTTATGTGACCCATGTGACCCATGTGACTTATCTGACTTATGTGACTTATGTGACCCATGTGTCCAGGTAAGTATTGTATGTCCTTAATGATACATGGTATTACTTGTCACCTCACAGCCTGCCACACCCTCCCCTTTTGACAGTACAATTACAGAATTAGCCCCAGTAGCACTAATAACCTAATCATTACTTGTCTGCTTGAGCTTTCTCCTCCTTGGTCACCTCTGGGACTTAACTCTGAGGTGGAGGTCCATAATTACCTTTGTCTACCGGGGCCCCCGGCGGCACACCGACAGCCCCGGCTCAGATCCACGACCAAAGCTGCGGGGCCTTTCTAATGGAGACAGAGCGGCTGGTGTTTGGAGAGGGGTCACGCCAGCTCTCACATCCATTAACTCTTCCACCATTTTATCACTGCCTCGTTACAGCATCCCCACAGTTGTGGAGGAATGAGATGAACCAAAGGCACGCACATACACACACAAGCTGACACTTCCCCCTGTTAGAGAAAGTGGCAATCGGGAAGCCTGTGCTGTCAATGAGTCATCAAAGGGCTTGTTTGAGAACAGCTGTTGATGTCAGTGTACTGCCACAAGCGCTAACCCTGCTTGAGAAGTGAAGTTTTCTTTTTCTCTTCATAGCTAATGATGGACTTTCAAAGCAACATATGGATTTCAAATGTCAGAAATGTTAGCCTTCATGGGAAATTCTTTGAGGACGCCTTTGGTAAAATGCATCAAGTTAGACAGATGCAGTATTCTATGTCAGTGGATCAGGTTCTCGAAAGATTGTGACTTTTTATATCAGATACCTATGGATTGAAAGTGGTACTAGGCTAACATTACCATTCCACTGTGTTATTCTATGGCAAAGTGAAAAAAGTGTCATGTCAAAACAATATGCATTTCACATTCTAGTTAATTTTTCTACTGACACGTATCCAGTTAGAAAATACAGTACTTAAAAAAACTGGCAAGAAAAAAAAATCAATTGTTTTCTCTGTGTTCCAACAGACCAAACTCATACATACCACTGAGCATGATGGGATATTAATTGCTCGATTTGACCATGCAGTGCAACTGTTTGGTTCTCCATTTATTTATTCAAACACCTACTTGTCAGCCCACTGTGTACTTCTGCTTTGAAACTGTAATTGTAACACTTACTGCTTTATCTTATTCAAAACAACATTACATTGTGTTTAATGTTATTATGTTAACTACCATGTTCGTTATAACTTCACAAGGTTTTGGGGCCTGAAGGGAACTCATCCTCCATTCATTATACCGATTTCTCAGAGCCAAACTTTGGTTTTGCATGGCAGATTCAATGTATTTGTGGTGACATTGAAGTGACGGAGAGTAGGACCAAGGAATCTAGCTTAGCAATGGTCAGGACTTGGGCGGAATTCATCTACTACTATGTTTTGAAGCTTTTGGCTCTTGTGTTCTACAAAGACACACTGTGGAATAATGCAACTGTGCCTTTATGTTGTTGTTTTTGTAGCAAGGTAGCTCCATCTACAGTTTTGAACAATAGCACTGTCCCAATACACAGAAAGAATAGACACATGCAAAAACAGCAGGTCTGCATCAGGTTTAGTGGACTGATTTCAAGGGAAGCTTCATTCACCCACAACAACTGATTTAGCCAGCAACTGTAAAGCTGTTTAATTAAGGTAAAAACCGTTAAATCACTCACAGCAAAAGCAGTGTCTACATCTTATTACATGGAGAAACAGTATATTTTCAAAGATGTTTGTATTGTATATCAAATCAACTCATCAGCAATGCAGAGCACCAAAAGATGTCTGTGTTTTTAGCATATCCTGATATTGGAGCAAAATCCTCCCCTCTTATAGTTTACATCAAGACTTCAGTCCAAATTGAGTTTTACAATGAATAAAACATCTTTTTAACTACAGAGACAGTCTCAAAGCACAAAGAGAGAAAATGAATGCTGTGGTCTATAACAATGTCTCTGTAACAAACTGCTGCGGACCGACCTCCCGACTTTATTATGGGAGCAAGCTGAATGCATTGCCTTAGCTTGACGCCCAAGTCAGTGCACTTTATCACAGTGCAGTAATGAGAGATAACTTCCATGCGAGTCTGGATCCACAACCCCCATGCATTTTTTATCAGCTGCAATTACTCAGAGCTTGTTGATATTTCCCATTCATTTCATTTGGGAACATTTGCATCAGATAACCAGGGGCCCGCTGTAGGGATAACTGAGCTGTGCTGCACTAAATTATAGGTTTTCCAGTATCCGACAACACGATGGAGGAAGTTCAAATGGTTTTAGCCAAAGGTCAGTCATTATTGGTGCACTGGGCATGTTGTCAAAACTCCCAAAAGACTAGTTTACACCTAGAAAAGTTGTACTCTTTGTCCTGTTTTCTCTGTTTTTGCATTGTTTAACATTACATTTACATGTCAAATATTTGGTTTTAGTGTGCGTTTTGTTATTCCAGTGGCCACTGAGAGTGTAGATTCATTTTGTCCATGAGAACAATAAAGATGCTTTTCAGACAGGACTGTCTGACAGGATTGTTTGAACACTATCTCCTCAGTAAAAAGACTATTTAGGCCAATTGACAGGAGGGCCGGAAAATATTGCTCAGTGGGCCACATTTGGCACCTGGGCCATAGATTGGACACAAGTAGAAGCGTGTCTAAGTGCCATTCAGATAGCCTAAAACTGTTGTTTGTGTTAGCCAGACACTGATAGTGTTGTTGCAGTACCGCTGACAAATGCAGCAGCAAGAGTTATTTGTTTTTAGTCTAAAAAGCTTAAAGGTTTGTAGACAATAGATACTGGTCCCCATTTTGAACTCCTTTGCTCTCATGACTACATACACTATACTTAACAAATTCTATATATAATATACAGTATATATAAAATAAATATATATAGACGCGTCACACTTTTGATGGTACAGTGTTTTTTAATTTCACAAAAATCTTGTGATTGGTGTAGCTGGGGACATACTATATAAAGACACGTTAGACTGATGAATCAGTTAAATGCAGAAGCAGCTCTTGTTTGAAGGTGTGGTGGGTAAAAGTAGCTTTAAGAGAAGACATGCTGTACCAAACATCACTCATCAGTTCTAATTAGTGGCAGTCCTGCTCAATTAAAGCCTCAGACTTGAGCCAGAGATGAAAGGATCCATGATCAGTACCTTTTTGACAAGACAGAGCTGATCTGAGATGACTGACAGCCATGGTTCACTCCTCACAATCGGGCACAGAGCAAAAAGGAGACTGCTTCCCGGTGAGAAGGCTGCTTCGTAAGTGACAGGTGCAGAGGCACGTTCAGGGAGGGGGTACTTCTAGAGCCCTGCGCCATTTATGCAGATTAACACGTCAAAGAACAAATGAATAAATAAACCAGTAAGCGCCAATAAGGCATTTAGCCTAAGGGAACAGCATCATTAACGGATTAAACAAATCAGGAAAAACAATCAGTTCCAAAAGTGGAAGAAGTCAAAAGATTCGGGGTAAGAAGCTAAGTTATCTTAATTATTCAGAATTTATAATTATGGTAGCACTGTCAAGTATTTTTTTTAACTGGATAACATGCTGCTGATTACATTGGGATATAGAAGGGCTTCTTGTGTGTTTTGCAATAGAAATCATATAACCAAAAAAGAGTAGTGAGGACTAGATCACAAATGTAGCACCAATTCCCCAGCCAGAGTTAAGATATCAGGGTAAAAGCCTGGTGGGAATAGGAGGGTCCGGGTGAGAATCAAGGCGGGATAGTAGTGATAATGAACAAACAGTGCCTATGTCAGTGTTTTGACACTAGGACAAAAACACTGCTTTCTTTGAAATCCAAATGAGCTGACTCCAGGTCACCATTGTGAACACATGGCATGGCCATCAAATGAATGTGTACACTTTGAAGTACAAATAAGTATGTTTTAATTTTTGCAAAAACTAGCCTTGACCTCTGCATGAACTAAGATAACCAGCTACTTCTGTAAAAGATGGCTGGTTCAGTCTGGCAGAGCGTAAAGTCTGTCAAATATATACAATAGTAATTATTAGTAATTAAACAAGTCACTTCTTCAGTTTCTGAAGTATAAATATTCTGATTGGATTTAAATCCCCATGACTCAATGAATTTTTAAATTTAACTAAGAACCAAAAAAATCTCTCTTTGTTGTTGTGTGCTATCCAAAGTAGCCATAACCCCAGGGTGTCTGTCCATGTGTGGACAAAACTCTGTTGTAAACACATTGCTTGTCTTAAATTGGTCTAAAAGTGCCCCTGGCTTCCAGATTTCCCTCCACATGCTGCGGACACCGGCCTCTTCTGACCTTCATGCCAAGCCACGGCCCGAGCCTGGACTATTGATTTTTCTAACTATCTGTTTACTCCTCGTCTGCACACTTTCCCAGCTGCTTGGAGAGCATCGTTTGGCCTGAGGCGACCAGCAGGGCTCAGCTTGTTCAAGGCTTTGATCATCGTTCAGTCAGTGGATTAACATATGCACACGCTCTTCCTGTCTTTGTCACTGAGCAGGATAATAAATTTGAGGCCCATCTCTGCTGCTACAATATGGGACGAGTCATGAATCAATCACCTCCACTTTACACCTTGTGTCGGACATGGATGCAAATCACGCCAGGATCTGTGGGTGAAGCTCTGCTTATTAAAACTCGAATTCTCACTCATTACGAGCTGCTCATTCTCATGCCTGTCGCTAAGATGAACAGCAGGACTCTGTGAAATACAATAACATTCAAGGCGGTAAAAGATTTACTGACTTCTAAAACTCTGGTTCCATCAGAGGCTCAAGTATGCTTCATGTATACTTTTAATTAGTACATTACAGGAAAGATAGAGTAGAGGTTTACTTTTGGAGCTGCCCTGTGCAGTAAATACTCTAACTGAGGTTGGTATGAGCTGACATACACATCCTTCTACACATATCCCCCAACTATCGAAATCTGGCCTCTCTGATGTACTTACCAAAGCCTTTATGGCATAAAGCAAGATTTAGACAAGAGGACAACAAAAACAGCTTATTATTTTATTTAATAAAGTCATTTATGATTAATACGTCTTTATCACTTTGCCAGTAGCTTTGGTTAGCCATTGGAAGCTAACGCTAGTGCCATAGCTGCAGTACAGCCTTCATCTACCGTAAAATAGAGGCTTTTAAATGACTTACCCCCGTAGTCTGACAGTTCAACAAGGTCCACATGAATCTGTTCCATTACATTAGTGGTTCGCAAACTTTTATTTTCTAAAAAAAAACACTACACTAACCAGAGAATACTATTATGCTGCACATCAAATTATACAGTAGTTTGAGTGCTACAAGGCTATCTAAATATTTGTACCTGCCCCAAACACAACTCAAATGACAACTGAATTAATTAATTAAAGGCAAACACCTAAAAAATTTGGCTTTGTCAACATTTCTGGCTCAGTTGTTAAACACACACAAAACCCCTCAAATGAAACGCAGTGAAGCTACAGATTCCAAAAATCCAAATTCCAAAGCATTGATAGATAGCAGTTTAATAATAATAATATAAATATATATATACATATACACACACACAATAAAAAAAAATATTGCTTAAAAATGCCCAAAACTGATTTATTTAGACATACCGATCACAATTAATGATATAAAAAATATATATATTGGTGCCAATTAGTGCCAAAATTGCCATTTTTGCCAATTATATGCCTGTACTAAAACCTTTCTAGTTTTATTCTGCTTAAGATGATCAGTTTCACTGTGCAGAGATAATCATTCAGATGTTGTATTTAGTTTTAATGAAGTAAAAAGCTTCATTAGCAGCTTTCCAAAAGCTATTTTTTAGAACATATATTTTTTAAATGTTTTGCTGTGATCTTCATTTTCTCTATATCAGTAACACATATGCATATAATAACACATTTTAACAAATCTCCTTAATGATCGATCTCTTTACAATGACACCAAGATTACTCAAATACACCTTGACAAACAGTCCACATATCTAAATATAGCTCTCTCGGCTGCTATAGTTTTAAGTGGTGTTGCTGTAGAGTAGCCTGATATTTGTCTAGTATATAATATTATAAATAAATTCTACATACTTATTGTATGTTTAATTACTAAAATGACTAAAATCTAATTTGTGCATTTGTGTGGCCCTTCCCGCCCACCCTTCTCAGAAATTAAATATATATATATACCTGTATATAAAGACATTCCTATACCTGTATATAAAGACATTCCTAGACCTGTATATAAAGACATTCCTATACCTGTACTCAAACCATGGACATTCTAGTTTTGGGGTAAATAAATAAATCCATTCAATCACAATGATAAATACTCCCTGAGACCTACACCACAACATACACATTTCTTCAGCAGTAACTCAGAAAACCTTTGTAAAAGAGCCACCAATTTAGTCTCCAGTTATTCTGACATTTGAAGCAAAGTAGTTTTTTTCACTTATTTAACAATATTTGACATATTTAACTTATAGAATTTTGTCAATGAATTCTATTCAGTTCAGTATCAGTACTTCTGCTATCAGGATTATCAGTACTTTTGTATTGATACTCACATCAATAAAATAAATATATTGTTGATTAAGGTGGTGCTTTTTCAGGCATGTGTAAAAAATACCAGGATACATCCCATTAATTTGAACCAGTTCTCCTGATCACGATCCGGGGTCCTATTAAAACACAGATCCGTCCTCTCACCTCAGAAAACAACCACCCCGCTCGCCCCGACCGCGAGACAATCATCCGTGAGCAGCTCAGGGTGAGGTGGTGCTGACCTGCTGTGCCTATACTCCGCCTGTTTCCTCACACTGATGAGTGTTTTGGCAGACATCAAACGTGGGGGAGCCATGGCCCTCCCCACGACCTGCCTGTGCCGGCCCGTCTCCCGCACTCACCTTTTATTTGAGGTTGATACGGGCAGACGGATCGGCAAATATCGATCAGCGCGCACTCTGTAAAGTCCTCCTTCCAGGTTTGAGAGGTGATTACGGGCCGCAGAGCCAGCTGTGTGCTCATATTTAGGTTTTTCCTGAACCCACCTGTCAGAGAGGCCCTATGTTCAGTCATTGATCTACTAAAGTGAGAAGTGTAGGAATAAAAGTATACAGATGCAGCTAGACACAATTTTTATAACTGTACTGTAGAATATAATGCAAGTATCAAATTTGTTTTAAGGATATCATTTAGCAAAATAATACCACACTGTGCAAGGGTCAGCTGCATACACACATACGCACATACGCACATACACACATAAACAACATAAACAACATCACAAAACTACAGGCATGCAGTGGTGTGAAAGTAACTAGATATTTTTACTTTGTAAGAAAAATTCTGATGTTTTACTTGAGTCCATTTTTGTGATTTCTGAAAAGTGCGTGGCCTCTTTTCTCACTAAAATGATGATGTAAGTACTTTACTTAGTAGATTTGGTTACTTCTGAGTCATGTACACAGTTTTGTTGAAACAGGATTATATTTTGATAGTAATAATCTGAGGTAAAGTTAAAGCTGTAGTCTAGAGGTTATTTCAAATCAGAAATAGTTCATGTAGGAGGCCAGGGGATGGACTAAGATAAATAATAATTATGACAGAACCACCATAGAACAAATAAAGGTGGTCCACAGGGACACTGACAAGAGTCCAGATGCATCTTGCCCTCAACTGACCCTGAACATCCATCACATACATTTACATGTGTGATGTTGCCATGGTCTCGATTTATGTCACAGTTTTTGGTAACAAAGCTGAACTAGAACTACTGACAGAAGTCATTTCTAATGTCTCACAAATGGATGTGCTTTGTAAGTTGTTTTATCCAAAAAACATAGTACTTCAAAGTTTACGTTTCTGAAATGAGTTAATGACGCTTGGTGAGAAGTGCCTGCTCAGTGCTCACTGTCAAGTGGGGGACACAGCCCTGTTGGAACCACCATTGATCCGTAACCTAAAGCCTGACTGACATGAGTCCCTCCAAGTTCTACACATATTCAAACTGGGACGGCTCAAGACTATTGTAGCCATTCAAAACAACGACAAGAAACTGCTACAATAGAGCATGTACTAATAGTTATTGTATGATGTGTTATGCCCTCGTGTTGCAAACCTAAAACCCGCCCACTCAGGGTAATACTGCCACACAATTGGTCCACACCAACGAAGGCAAACAGATCACCTGGAGCAGTTCAAGGTGGATTTCCGTGATCTTGTAACCCTAAAATTGTTAGAACGTTCCATACTGCTCATGTTAAACACTAGTTAGTATACTTCTAGTTGTACAAGGATGTGCCAGGCTCTGCTCTGGGACAGGATTCATGACAGGAGGGGGGAGCATTCCTATAGCGTTTTGTTATTCTCAACGCGGAGGAGACCCTATAGGGAGAGAACCTATGGCCGTGTCTACCATGATGACATCGCTGTCCAACCAAACCAACAGTGAAGAAACCCAACTAGCCTATGGGGGTGAAGGACGAGGCTCAACGACTGAGGTGAATGCCCCCCTCCAGAAGGATGAGCTTAATAGGACTAGATTTCACTGTTATTGTTCAGTTGTTCACAGGCAGTATCTAATCTGTAACTACCCATGGCCATGCAAACCTTATGTGTGATATGTAATAAATCTTCACTGAACTTAAACTGGAAGAATCCTAGTAGTCTCTACAACGGTCGCTTCTTGGGTCATGATTCCAGACTGTGATTGATCCATAAAACTCTCACAGAACCCAGCCTAAAGCATAAAGTACTATTTCTGAATTTGTGATGTCAAATTTAAGAAACCCCCCCAAATAACCCTATATCAGAAATGCATTTTCAACTTAAAAGGAAACTTCACTCAACTGGTCTGTCTGGCTTTGGGACCCACCCCCTTATAACTTAAATAAAATGATTGAGCAGTTTGCTGAGATGATCATATCAAAATATAATCACAATCGATGTTTTAAAGATAAACCATGCATGTGGTGAATGTTGACTGCATTCTATGGTAAATTGACTGTCAAAGGTCTGCACTTGAGTAGTCAGAATAGCACTGCCACATCAGTGTCTAAATGTCTGACAAACAAGGTCAACTGTGGTGTGCCATGTTTCTCTAATGCAGAGCGCAAATGTAATTTAGTCTGTCTCCAAGAGTAGTCCGAATGCAAAATAGAACTGAAATTTCTCTGGCACTGAAATGATAAAAGAACAACTCGCAGACCGACAGACAGGCCCTGTACAACACAGAAAATAGGTTATAAAGTGTAGGGAATAATGCATGCGAATCCCAAAATTCATATGATTTGGATGCCTCCCAAACCAGCCTGGGCGCTTCATGTCTACCTTCTGTCGAGGCCTCACCGATCGCGCTGCTTGTTCGAAGGCTTTGCATTAGGAACGGCCCGTTATTAATTAAGCTGGTGGGCTCGGAGCTTTTTGACAGCGGCTCCCAAGGTGCGTCTTGGCGCTGACCTGGGCCCAGCAGGGGTATGGGAGCTGCGTCTTTGAGGTGGTGGGCGGGAGAGATCGGTGAAGGGAAAGAAACGGAAGATGGGGGGTGGGGGGGTGAGAGGCTGGATCCATGCCGACAGCCAGGCCTGCCACGTCTGCATAGCTGCTTTGAAGTGTCACCTTGAGGGAAGAGCCGATGGCCGTGGAGCCTGGAGGGCGGGCGCACGGAGAGGAGTGGCACGCTTGGCATTGCCAGACACAGTACTTTAATATTGCATGGGCTGCCGTCCATCTCTGTACACACTCAGGACATTCGTTCTGCTTCATTTAGTTTGAAAGTAGATCTTTGTTTTCATTTTTTTAACCCATACCCTCCTCATCGACAGGCTGTGGCTCACCACCTGTGCTGTTTATTCCTGTTCCGAAAAACCTTATTGCAGCAGTCGAGGCAACTTTGGGAAGAAGGAATTCAAAAGTAGGACCATCTCAAAATACAATTTGGCTTAGTTTTCTTAATCTTTGACCAAGCCAGCCAGCATACTCTGCTTTCTTTAACAGAGCTTGAAAGCACTGCAAAGATTTATCCAGAGAGAATTCAACACTCACAGTTTAGCTCACTTAACATGAACATCAACAATAACAGAGTCACGAGGTAATACATGAACAGAATGTCCATCAGTAACAGTGGCAGCCTTCCATGACATATCCATAACAGTAGCTCTAATATGCAGTCTAATTGCTGTGCATGGTGCTGGAACAAAGCCTTATTTCAAATGCACCTCTTCCACATATTCTCGTGTTATAAACAGTACACTATGTCTTGGGGATCACTGCAAATACAGTGATACAAAATATGTATGCTTCACAATAAGGCTAGACACTTTATATTTGATGTTGTCTGACCACAAGGACTCATTACATTCACTGTGCAGCCTTCGAAAATCTTCAACATGATCCCAACACATATTGAATTAGTAATTGTGCATTGAAAACGGACAGACTCCCTTAAAAAGACATAATAGTTAATGGTAAGTAGCAGTGCTAAGGTGTAGTGGTTCTTTCACGCTGCTAAAGTAGGTAATAATCACGGCTGAGCAAAAAAGCGGCTCTTGCTAATTGCTGGTGTAGCTTTTATCCGCTCCTCACATGGCATCTCTCTTGAAGAAAAACGAAACCACTTCACCGGGGATTAAACTTAAACTTTTATTATTTCTCCAGTAGTGGGCTGTGTGTGTGTGTGTGTTTGTCTGACCTCCTGCCAGCTCGGTTACACACAATCAAACATGGCGGCAAGTTTTTATCAACATGAGCTGCAAGCAAGGAAGGAGGCAAGGTTTTTGAAGTGTAGAAAAATGTATTATGAATTTAAAAAGAAAAATACACACACTTTTTTCTCTTTAACAACCGTCCCAGTTCACAAATAGCAGTTTTAACTCCCCTGATTAGCGCTGACATCTGCAGCCTTTCATCTCTCCCACCATCTTGTTTTTTTAATCAGATTAACCCAATCGGGCATCCTGTAATGGCCTCCTTTTTTAGGATTGCTGAAAGAGGAGAGATAATTAAAATAATTAAACCGTTGGGACTGGCCTTGTGGTTCATTCTTTTCTTCTCTTCTTCTCCTCGCCTTTTTAAGTTGGAAGAGTCTTGCTTATGAATTCAAGAGGAGAAAGCCTCATCATCCGCACTTAATTGCATTAAAGTTGGCTCTCGGAGGTCCAATTTCTCCCTCGGAAAAAGCGGGCAGCCAATGTAGGGTGTGATGCGTAGGTGCATGTCAGAAATCTAAATGTGGAAGATTGTAGGGGGGTTGGGGATGCGTCTAAACAGTCTTTTTAACCAGCCTATTTATTTAGTGCACTATTCTGTGTGTTTTGCATAAGGCCAAAGATAAAAAAAAGTAGCCTTGTGGATGATTATTTATTCATGGACTTTTAAGCTTTTAATGAGGACAAATGAAGCCGTTTTTCACAGTGTCAGTATGTAGTATGCTTACCAAAAAATATTCTTGTTTAGCATTTTCTTTTTTTGTGAGCGTGCATGCGGCAATGTCCATGTGGAATAAACAGTAACATTTAAATAGAACGAGGATTTTCAGAGGCTGGAAGCAGCTCAGTTTGATGTTACATTTATGTATATTTTTATATACCCAGTCATGATGATTTATTCATAATTAATAAATATAGCTAGTTTTGTGAATTAAGTTCAAATGTATAAAATCCATTTAAAGATGACAGAGAGCTGGAAATTACAATCCAATCAATAAATGAACTGAAAAGCCATCGTTTGAAGCAGGAGTTCATCTGTAAATTAGAGAAAAAGTAATTAATGATAAGTTACATCCTACATCTGAGGGAACTGTTACAATAAGCTCTTCAACATTACTGACATATTTTCCAATAAAATCTGTTGTATAGATTTGTGCTTGGGTCAAGGACAAGGTTATATGATCAACACTGACCTCACTTTAGAGCGTCAGTAAAATGAAGGTTGGGTTTTGGAGCCAGATAGATTTACCTTCTGTAGTGCACTCAGTCTTGGATCATTTATAGATAAGAGATCATAGTTAAGCAAATAACAGCAATTATCTTAACTTGCTGAAACACATCAATATTTGATCAAAATAAATACATAAACCTGGAAACAGTGTGCATATTATGACTGATATACTAACAAGTGAGAGTCACAAAGACGTATGTAACAAATAAAGTTAGACATTGATTGTACTTCTTGAAAGGTCAGGGTTTTACAGAGCAGAGGATACAGCTGGGGTTATTTCACATCTCCAAACCGTGTCCAGTGGATTTTAAAAGAGCTTTGACAATGAATTAATGTTATACATTTGATCTTTAGTCACAGTATCCTCCCAACAACAATACTCTGATGAACAGCTTTCATCTCATTCTCATTAACCATCTTGTGAATGCATTTTACTTTTGGTGACTAATAGATCAAAATGGTTTATTCTGCACTGGCTACATCTAGTACAGATCAAAGAGAAGCAAAGAGAAATGATATGAAATTTGTGAATGCATTCATACAATGTTTCACTCAGAGTTGGAAGTTTATGGTAAAGTCAAAACCCAATTCTGAATGTTATGTATGACGAGGTACATGGTCAGAAAAGAGGAGGTAATTGAACATGTTCCGAGGTTTTTGTTCCGAGAATAAGTTCCATAGTGTGTTACATTTTAAAAGAAGTAGAAAAACTTTACAGGGGGTCTCCATTGTCTGTTTAATTCGCCCTAGTTTTTGCTTAATTTTATGTTTGCGTGAAGCATGCCATGAATTCAAACTTTTGCACAGTAAACTCCACAAGTAGCCTATATTCTCCAACCGCCTATTAACTTTCTCTCTACATATTTCTTCAACACATTCAAATATAAAACGCTTTGACATGCTAATATTTAGTTCTTAATAGAGAAAACTTTGTGCTTCTGATACACTTAGATACCACATAGTTACAGGTGTCCTAAACTTTGTAATGAGGGAATAATTCAGTACTTTTTTGGTGTGACTTTTTATTTTGTGCTGTCTTACTTGATGCTGAAACTTTATAAATCACCTCCTGAACTTGACAGCCAAACTGCTTTGTATCAATTATTCAACTCCCTCTAATTTATTCCCATTCAACATGTGTCGAAGCTTGCATCTCCAACACGACAAGCGACAGCAAAGCCACTTTTTTCCAATCCTGCATTATAGGTGTACATATCTTGAATATTATAATTACTACTTCCACTTCAAACTTGGCTTCCTGTCAAAAAGAATCTAATGAATTCCTGCATGAGATCTTTTTTTTTCCCTGAAAATGCAAGACATCGTCTTCTTTGGCCCCAAACTTTTACACAAGCTTCATGTCATAGTCTTCATCTCACCCGCCTCCTTTTCCTCCTCTTCTTTAGCGAGCTTACTTCCAATCCATTCAGATCATTTTCACAGGGCAACTTGGCGAAAAATAAAACAGAAAGTTCAACAGAACAAGGGAAGAGAAGTGAGGAATGCTTTTTTTGCTGGAAATGCTTAAGATTTCTGTTTAAATTTTCATGCAATCTTTCAGAACATTGAGGAGCGATTTCACATTTGCACTGACATCTAATTTCTCAAGTCAAGTCGGAAAACACAAATTGCCAAGGATTCCCTATGTGCCCAATTATCCAGCATCAATTTCCTTGACCCTGTGGAACACTGCTAAATTAATCATACTACTTCTTTTTTTTTTTGAGTTTCTCTCTTATTTTAATACATATGCACACGTTTGATAAACTAATCATACTCAGTCAGCTCTACTCTAAAAAAATATTGGCTTGAGGATGTATGTATATTCAGGGATAAGAAATACAGTGTGCTTCAATCACAAGAGCTGTAAACCCCTGTAAATAAATGTAATATAAATTAATAAATTAGATTGATGTTATGTGTTCAAAGGTATATAAATATGAGACATTTCACAGAGATGAAAAGCAATTAGCCTGTATACTAGGTCATTTATTGAAAATTAATACATTCTCTAAATACATATTTTTTTAAATAGTAAATGTTCTGAGAACAAATGAGAAAAATGTATTTTTGACACACAGGTTATAGGTATAGTGGTTACAGAGCACATTATTCTGTGCTATGATAAAATTCACTAAAATTGATGTCAATATCATCAATACATGCAACACATATAGACTTTCACTGCATGTAAAATATCAGCTGGTTTATGAAACAAGACTGCCCTCTGCTGACAAAGGAAAACAATATTTTAACCTGCAAAAACAAGGTATAGGCTATTGAATACATTGTAAAAGGAATTCAATATTCTGGAATTTAGATTTTCATCACACCAAATGAAATATATATAAATAAATAAATGCAAAATATTTAGCTGTAAAGTATGTCAATGGTATTTTTCCCCAGATTTATAAAGAATATTTAAGCAGCTTATTAGACCCCACTGGGCATTTAAATGAAATTGAAAATAAAATGTCCTCACATTTAGAAGAGTTGCACCTATACATATGTAGAGGTGTATAAATAATCAGATCAGTTCAGTGTTTAGGATCGTGGTCTGATAAATAACATAAATCACTCCAAAAACCATTTGCTTTGGTAACGAGTCTTTGATCTAAGAAAAATTAATTGGCAAACGATCCAGTAACAGTAGCAAGCCCTTGTTGTTAACTCAGTGCTCATGGTGGCTGCCAATATATAGACTTAGTTTTTTCAACACGTCTGTCAACCTGTGGGGAAAAAATATATATACGATATATATATATTTACACGATACACATTTAAACATTCCAACGTTGTGTAAGTGGCATGTCCCATTCATTAAAAACATGTATGTAAACACCAGTGCTATGCATCGTCCACAGGGGCTGAAGAGGTTGTAGTAATAGATTATAAAGTCTTATTAGTCAGATAGAGACTCTCCTATACTCTTCCTATGTGCTTCCATTTGGGGGAGAATGTCCCAATGTCTTCTGAGAGGTCAAACAGGTCAGTTACCATGCCACTATAATATTTAGTTGTCAGGAACTGACAGCCTGATAAAGAAATCTAACAATTAATCCTTTTTATTTTTTGTCCCCTTTCAGGATTATTCAAGTTTCATGTTTTTGGCCAAAATGCAGAGAGGCCAAAGGTGGATCAGAGTCTTAACAATGGATCTATTATAAAACCAGGATAGTGAATAGTAGCATGATGGCCGCCGTTGATTTCAATATATTTTGCTCGATGGTGCGTGATGGCAAAAAAGTGTTTTTTTTCTGCCGCCATTTCTGCATTAAGGAGAAGGGTCTGACTGCAGCTGATGGGAACACGTGACCTCGAGCTACAGGAAGTAGTAGAAAAATTAAGGATTCTCTCTGAGCTTTATGTCCATCGTCACTGTTAACCGTGGACTGTTCCATTCTCTTGAAATAACTAGCCAACCAATAACGCCAACCAAAAAATAACAGATGAAGCTACCTCAATCAACCAATAACAGATTTACCCACAAGGTCTACTTGATTCGTTTTAGGTCCCACAGAGTCCCAGAGTTATGATTATTATATATAATATTTCATTGTGCCTAATTAATAGTACTCTAATGAACAGTAAAAGTTTGTTTGTTTAATATTTTTTTGAATGCACATTTTAAACATCTACCCTTATACATTTAAGGTAATTATTACACATTTCTTCAACTGACCAGTGTTTGAGTAGTGTTTGACCTTGACATGTTTCCGCTTATACTGTAGTCTTCCTCAGACGTTGTCACGTGATGTTATAGTGATGAGCCTTGCAGCTGATTTATTCAGATTTTGGCGTGTTTGGCGTACCTGGAGTAGTAGGAGAACAGTGCCATCTGCAGTCTGACTTCAGAAAAGCATCCCAGGTGTGGGACAATAACAATGCCCCTTCGTCTCGATTTACTGCCCTGTGATGATTATGTTCATGATTATGAATGATTCTTTAATCCATCGATGGTGCCTATTATTCTCAGTTCCGATGACCTTGGCTTTGTCCCATTTTGCAGTGGTCAGATATGGCCCCTTTAAGATTTTGTTGCTCTTGTGTGTGTGCTTGTGCTGTCTCTTTAGTATAATAATTACCTTCTTTATTAAAGGTAAATGAAGAAGTATATGATGTGAAAAATGACAATAAACATCACTAAATCTGACCATTTCGGACATCGGAGGTGTCCTGAGAGCCGTGTTCTAGGCGTTTATTTTTACATTGGAAAAATCTTTTTGGGCCGCAGGGGATTTTCTCGCTGCATTACCGTGAGACCACTACACTTATTGGCATCAAGGCAGAGGGGGCAGTATTCTATCCTGTTTTATAATGCATGATGCCAAAAAAGATATTTACTTCTGTTACTTCCGCATTATGGAAGCCGTCATTTCGCCGTTACTTCCGTGTATTATGCTGCATTCCAGTTGTCCTCAGGGATCAGAAGTCAGAGCTCGGAAGACTACGTGTTCACATGTTCCAGTTGTTAACTTGGAAATAAACAAGTCTTTAACATTAACAGCTTCATTTAGCAGTTATTACTGGTACTTTCACATTTCTGTAAACAGGCAGTCCTCTCCTGGAGGCTGATAAAGGTCAAGGTCAAGCTTGAAATATTGCAACAAGCCATTTATCAACTTTGGAAAATTGAGTTTGAGGTTAGATGAATAGCAAAGACAGACTCATCTAGGCTAAAATTTGGGATTGAGGATGTGGTTCATCAGAAAGTGTTTCTGAACTCTTCACCCACATCCTCTTCCAACACCTTGGAGTCCTGGTTTTCAGAATGGCCCACCACCAAGAACAAAGGTCGGTCCCATACCCCAGGGCTGCCAGAGGGACTCTGCGAGCTGACCCTCATCTCTATGGGACCCTCTACTGGGCACAATCACTGCAAAAGTACCCTGGGCAGCTTCATGTTTTTGGGGTGGTAAGAGGTCAATTTTGGGTAACTGTCACTTTTCTTCTTGGCTTTTCATTCAAGAATTTTTTTTACTTTCTGAGTTCATGTTTTCATGTTTTAATTCGACTGTACAGGATAATAGAGGCTATAAAAAGGCTATGGTGACAGAAACAAATGTTAAACTGTATTATTGTCATTTTAAATGAGCATTTCAAACTGTAGATATACATGTATCGACTATACTACAACTGAAAGTCTTACTGTTACATAGGGACATATTTAGTGGTAAAGATGCTTTGCTATAATTTCTATGAGGGTTACAACACTGGATTAAAAGTACCACATGAGCTAAACCCCTAAATCTAGTGGTTCTGTGTAGGCTAGGGTGTGTAGATCATTAAATCATATGGAGAGAGTACATTTATTATTTATATTTAATCATTTCTAGCTTCGTTTGTCCAATATTAGATTATATTTTTAAAATGAGGCATACTAACTTGTATGCCCTGATCATATAATATGCAGTGGTGATTTTCTCATAAATCAGTCCAGAGCCTGCAGTCTAAACTGAGGGAAAATAAACGCAGCTATTGGTGCATTTTTTTAACTGTAAAGCACTTTGTGTTGCATTTTAAATTAATGGCAAAGTGTTTTGATGACCACATAAGCTTTGGTACACACATTCATCACATGACACTGATCAAAGTCTTCAACAGTCCATCATGTTGAAGCAAAGATCAGTCCCAATTTTGTGTCATATTTTGTCATCTAAAGTTTTCATCCAAAAGGCTCTAAACTCAGCCAATGTTATCTGGACATCTTTATTATTATTTTTATATTATTTGAATATCTGTCCACGTCCGCAGATCAAGGTCAAATAAAGAATGTCTCTATATCGCCCCCATGTTTATGACCCCTATGGGACCCTGGACACACTTATTTTGGTACAGTGATTCTCCACAGTGTACCCAACATAAAATATTATTCTGACCCCACCCTACAACAAACAGGAAGTCGGCCATTTTGAATTGAATTTGGGAGGTCAGGTTTATTTGACAGCCTCTAACTTGCACATACTTTGCCCGATTAGACTCAAATCTGAAACACGTATGGGGCAGACATATGGGGCAGATGTATGGGGCAGACGTGGGTTTGGTGATGTGGCTATGTGGTCACAGGGAGTTATGAGGGCCATTAATCACTGCTTGCAGTTTTGATGATTGGTTGAAATGTATGCTTTGACAAATTTATTGAACTTTGAAGAGACTTTGTTTCGAGTTTACTAATATTTGAATGTTTCTGAAAACAATCAAATCAAACAAAATGAATGTTGTTCTCTTGTTGAAAACAGCTGGGAAATAAAAGGCCCACATTATTTTTGGAGCTGTCTGAAGGTCCTAAACATAACTGCTCCAGTGTCAGCAAAAATGACAAGAACACAAAATGTAGTGCAAAACATTGAAGATGTACTTTATTGTTCACAGTTAAACACAAGCCACTGCTTTAAGAACTTCCTTTTTTACCGTTTTGTCCAAGATATTCTACTGTCAAGAGTCCTGGCATTGTTACGTTGTGCTGATTGTATCTTCTGTCTTGGTTTGCTGTAGTTACTAAGGTTGGCATTTTAAAGTGGATTGTTGAACATGCTGTAGATAGCGAGGCAGAGGGGATAATCACAGTAAGGCTTCCCAGTGGACAACAGGATTTAGACGATTCAGCAGGAGTTTCACCTCTGACACTAGGAATGATTTCTTTTCACATAATAAAATTCAATGGGTCAGCGTGCATGGCACCAGCTATAGGCATTGACAAAATAATATGCAACCTTGAGCATGCCTATTGCAAACAAAAACAACAGTTATTCAATTCTAAAGAGGTGATATACAATGTATAAAATGCATTCGTCTTCATTTTGCAAAATAATGTATATGACCTAATCTTCTGCTAGAGCAAAGCCTCATCAAATAACCAACACCATCCAGGTTAGTGGAATTGGAGGTCATTTAATATAGGGAAATGGTCCCTTTAAAAAGAAAATGCTTGCACAGTTAGTATAAGCTTGTGTTGAGTTCTGCAGAAGGATCACAGTTAGCATACTATAAATAAAAATTGTGGTAGCAGCCTGCCTATAGCTGTTGAGTGTTGCCAATGTGAATATCTTATACCTTTTAGGTCACACTTTATTTTGCATAGCCCTTAACTACACTGTATCTACCTCATTAAATACAATGTAATACACTGTAAATAACTGTAATAACATGTAACTACATTGTACATACAGAATGGTTAAGGTTGGGGATAGTTAGGGGCTATGTAAAATACCAATTTTTATTACCCCTTTTTGTATATTAGAAATGGGTCTGGGAATCACAGGGTACCTTGCGATTCAATACTGCAATAATCAATATATTGCACATAACCAACCATATATCACTGTTTTAAAGAATTAAGGCTGATTTAAACTGCATTATTGGATAATCTTTTTATGAAATACAGTTCATTTATTTATTAGAACGATGAATACTTTAACTGTCTCACAAACAAGTAGAATTTCTCAAAATAAGAACACATAGTACAGCCAGCTTTTAATTTTGTGACATATACAAAATATGAGTAATTCCGATATATCGATACAGCAGCCAGCCGTACCACGATATATCGGGGTATCGATATTTTGTCCCACCCCTAATTAGAAAGCCATTCAACGTTATTTGAGACCACTCTAGAGTCTAGAGCTTCAGAGATCAACTTGAGTTATCACAAACTAGTTGTTTTTCAGTCTTAATAGATAATGGATTTAGCCACACTCACCAAATTTATTTTAATTATTTAATTAAAAACCAGAAATGGTGGTTTAAGGTTTCCAAAAATGTGTTTCCCATTGGACACTTTCAAATACGAGTCTGCCAAACATGCCAATGCATACATTCATCACCTGTAAGGGACTACACTCATCATTTTGCTGACAAGCTTTCAGTCCGTATGTTTAATGCTAAGCGTCTTATACATCTAACCATCAGCAGATGGTTTAGCCATCTTTCCTGTCCTCTTACAAACAGTTACAGTTAGCTTCCTTTCTGGTAACACTGACAATTTCTTCAACTAACTTCCTTTGATAGTATTGAATATGTAAAAAACAAAACAAAAACAAAACAAGAAATCCTGTTGTCCACTCAGAGGAATGATACAAATAACACTGAGTTGCTGACATGTTACTCATTTAGCTCAATTGTAGCCGTTATCCCACTCTTTAAATTCAGTTTATCCGCCCATACTTTAGCTTTTAACTGTTCTCATGATGTGTTTCATTATAGTCCATGATCTTTAGCTGCTGTTGCCGGGGACGACTACTTTGCCCCCGACCCGTCGTCTTCCTGCGTGGGCTTTCCTGATTAGAAACCCGTTGTTTGGGTTCCACTGCAGGCTCTTTTGTGGGCACAGTGACATAGGGTGTACATACGTTAGAGGATGACATTTTGGGGGTTTGTCCGGGACAGGGAGGCTCCACACACAGTTCAGTCTTCAGACCGTGGGCCAGCCCAGAGAGACGCGGTGGCGGGGGCTGGTCGTCATCGCACTGGCTCTCACTCTTGTTGCGGAACAGCTCACGGGCCCTCATGCCCAGGAAGCTTTTGGCGCTGGGGTAGGAGCCCACAGTCAGGGGCGCGTCTCCATGGGGGCAGGGCAGAGACGGTGGCTCCACCAGAAGAGGAGGGGGGGCCGGATCCTGACTACCATTCATGGAGCTGGAGAGGACCATGGAAGAGTTGTTGGACTTGGGTAAAGTGCTGCCGTTTCCTCGAAGAGAGGCATGTGGATGTTGGGGCTCTTCTGTCTTACAGATTTGACTTGGTCCATCAGGCACAATGACACTAAAATAAACACAAAATATTATACTTTAACTGGTTCAGATTTTCATTGCGCCAACATTTTACGCTAGTTTTAGTAAGTCTAAATTTACACATGCTGCACCTAAACCACAAGAAAGTTGTGAAGGTGCTTTTACACATGTGTGACAATAAACTGCAGTTCCACCATTTTGACTCTCCATAGATCTGAGACAGAATAATGGGTAATACTTTTATCATAACCATTTCACACACAGACACAATAACGTGTACGTGTCACAACAAAATGCTATGGCAAAAGCACAAATGCTGGGGTTCTTAGTCATTTCTAACTCCTCAATAGGGATGTAACGATATTGGCGATATCGCTGTAATAAAATTGCCACGATAACGCTGTGGTCTTGTCATAGTAATAAACAGTGTGTCCTGAGGCACAAATAGTCGTCTCAAAACCGCTCGAGTGGGCCATAGCATAGTTAACTATATACACCATGAGCCAATATGAACGCACACAGTTCACACTAGTGTCAACAAACATGGCGGACCGCAGGCCTAGAATTGAACCGAGCATGGATATGTAGAGCAAAAGACTTTCTCTGTGTCAAGAAACGTAAAAGGAGAAAAAGGTGACAGATAAACACCACACAATATGCCTTTGTTTAGCAGGAGGCAGCCATCTGGCAAAGTGACTGTAGTTAAATGAGCAGATAAGATCGGCAGATACATACTTTGGTTGCATATGTAGATTTACATCTGGCATATTTAACATACACATCCCAGTAATATAAAAATATATATTTAATGCAATATGATATATTAACACCCTATTTTTGTCTACGCTCTCATATTGTATAGATTCTCAATTCTCAAGGACAACAGAACCAGTCCAGCTTCACCAGTGTTCTGATGTAAACATGTGTCAGTGAGAAATACGGTTTTTATAGATCACTGAATTATGTGAAATGACTGTTGAAAAAATGCCAATAAACAGTCTGAAAAAAATAAGGTGAGAAGCACTTCAAGTCCCTCGGTGACTCGAGCACAACTTGGAGCGACCTGGAGCAGCGTGTGTGGGGCAGGCACACAACGACAGTCACCCAGCTGTGCACTGTGTCTCCCCTTTATGATAATGCAGTGATGCGACTTTCCCTGAGAGCCGTTAAAGGAAAAACGGTAGCAGAATCTCAAAGGCTTGTGGCGATCATGATGTGTTTTACCTGAACAATCATCCCGTGTTTTAATTTGTTCAATATTTCGGTTAAATTTTCATTCAAGCTTCTGCGTCATCCGGCAAAAATACACTAATTGTGGCAATTTTTCAGTAAACTCAACGTATCCGGGGTTACAGTGTATATAATATCAGGGCATAAACACTAGCGCAACATTTCATTGTAATGTTAAATTATTTTAATGTTGCGTGTGTTTTGGACCATGTATGAAGCATCTAAACACATGCTGCATAAGTGAACTGGTATCTTAGGCTGGATAGTATGCCACGCCACTAAAGAGCAACAAAAGCAGCTTACCTGGAGTCAGCAGGAGTGTGTTTGACAGCACTGCCCTCTGCTGTTGGTTTGCAGGAGGTGCTAGTGGGCGTGTCCATCTCCACTCTACTGTAGAGCTGCAGCAGTTCAGTCTGAAGGAGCTGAGAGATCCTCCTCTGAGTCTGGTACCTGCTGTCAGAAGCCTGCAGCTCAGTCCTGACAAGACAGCCACACACAGACAGATAAAACATACAGCGGGGGAACATCTTTTCTGAGTGCACAGATTAGGCTGTGTCGTTTCCTCATCCAACATCTCTGGAGTGGTTTTCTGAGACGCTTGAGCAATTATTGATTCTCGTTAGTCTGCTACTTTACTGTTTTTTCATTTAAAGCAATGTCTAGGCCAGTGGAAAAATAAATGTATGCATAGCCAGGGCAGGAGATGCCAGAGACAAACTGACTGAACATTTCTACCATAAGTAAAAACAAACATTAATTATGTCGGCAAAATTATGGAATCTCCGCAGAGCCTACATGTGAACGCAATAACTCAAAAAGTAATTGACGGATCTTTTTTAAATTTTCTAGACTGTTACATATCATGAAAATGTTGAACTGGATTGATTTCGGTACTGACAATTAATTAATGTCCTGAAGCACTTTAGTCATTAATCCTGCTGAACATAATCAGAAAATCGCATGAATTTTGGTCAAATAAAGAATGCCTCAATAGCGCCAATGACCCCTATGGGATTCTGGACACACGTAATTTGGAGAGCAATGAAACTTGGTACAGTGATTCTCCACAGTGTACCCAACATAAAATATTATTATGACCCCACCCTACAACAAACAGGAAGTCGGCCATTTTGGATTGAAATTGGGAGGT
>JAVQKC010052809.1:0-23814 GCA_036025475.1 Philypnodon macrostomus | reverse complement strand
TTTCAGGTTTGAGCCTAATCGGGCAAAGTATGTGCAAGTTAGAGGCTGTCAAATATACCTGACTTCCAATTTCAATCCAAAATGGCTGACTTCCTGTTTGTTGTAGGGTGGGCCATAATAATAATTTATGTTGGGTACACTGTGGAGAATCACTGTACCAAGTTTTATTGTTCTCTGCCAAAGTAAGTGTGTCCAGAGTCCCATTGGGGTCAAAAACATGGGGGCACTATAGAGGCATTCTTTATTTGACATGTGTAATTTGCCTATGTACATTAAGTATACAATTGCCTGGATCAATGTGCCAAAATTCACGCGATTTCATTTAAGTTCAGTGGTATTATTGGCTCAATAAATGTGCATCAGGGCATTAATTAATTGTCATTAATCAAAGATGTACCAAACTCAATCCAGTTCTGCATCTTCATGATATGTACCTGTGTGCAACAGTTGAAAAAGACCCATTAAAGACTTTTTTAGTTATTGCGTTCACAGTTTTGACCCATAATTAATTATTTACTGAATTAATATTCATCATAAAAGTACCCAAATTGGTACAGTTCTGCGTCTTTATGATATGTACCTGTTTGCAAAAGTTAAAACTGATTCGGCATTATGTGTTTGAGTTATTGCGTTTACACGTAGGATCTGTGGACGCGGACCAACGTGATTCCATAATGTCGTTGTTTCGCCGATATAAATATTGTGTGTTTGATGTTGCAAAATTGTAACCTAAATTTATCCAAAATAGACTGTAACGTGCAAAAAAAAAAAGACACACAATGTAGGACTCTGTAAAGCGCCTTTAAATAGACATCCAATTTACCACGATATATTCACTGAAGCCCCGGCTCACAGTTTAACCCCCAAAACCTGAGGCACCTTCTCTCATCTCCTCCTCATCCTCCTCTTCCTCCTCTGCCTTTAGTGCACCGCCTGCTCCCTCTCACTGACTGTGGGAGTGTGATTTTTTGAAAAGTAACACACACACACACACACACATATATATATATATGTATATATATATATATATATATATAAGAAAAAGAGAGAAAAAGAGAGCAAGTATCCAGGGCAGGAGTGCGGGCCAATTAGAGAGATGCCCTAGGTTGTCCTGTTATCTTCCTCACACACTGCCTCAACAGAAGAGACACACACAAAGCAGTGCCTTGGGCTGTGTGCACTAAACACACACACAAACACACCGCTTCCTACACTGCAAAAATGAGGATTGTCTCTATTGTTTAAAATGACTTGAATTCAGAAAATGAATCTCCATGTGAGTCCTTTATTCTTCCAAGTGTCACAAAATGTCCGCCAACGATGCCCAACTGTGTTGGTGGACATTTTGTAACTAGATGTGTTAAAATGACACAGATGAATATTGATCTCGATTTGAGTCGTGTTAAAGAAGGAATATTTAACTAGATATTCCATATTTGCTGTGTATAATGTTTTATTAAAATATGCTGTCCCGTGTCCATTGTTAGCGCACACACATGACACAGACATGATCTAACAAGGTCACGGGCAGGAGCGAAAGGAGCAGGGAGCAACTGGAGAAGAGCGAGAGGGGATGTGATGGAAAGAGAGAGGGAGGCATGAGCGGAATGAAGGGAGACAGATAGAATGTCCAAAGGCACTGAACGAGGGTTAGGAACAGATCGACTCCAGCAAGACTGACGGAGCAAACACAGCAGCAGAAACACACTGTTTATATTCTGTTTACAAGAGAGCAGTCAAAACTATGGTACAGGGGCCAATTACAGCCCAAAACACATCTTTGAATGACCACCAGTAGTAGACATATGCTACTGCCTCACATGACAGTGAAAAGTATCTCTCATAATCCACCTTTTTGAGCTGTGGTTATAATATAATGAGCAGAGTAAACTATTTTTACCTCTGCAAAGGTGGTAATGTTTTGGTTTATCTGTTAGCATTTTTAGTAAAAATTTTAATTAAATGGTCCAGTCAGAAATGACACACATGATTTTGGCCGTGAACCGAATCATTGTCTGGATCCAGGATTTTTAAAAAGATTGCCATCTGTTAGCAACTTTACTCCAAAAATACTGCACTGATTTGGTTGAAATGTTCAGTGAAAGTCAGGAATGACAAAAAATACCAGTTGAGTATTGGGAGTGATCTGTGGAAATGAGCTGCCTTGGCTGAGTTTCTTCTAGTTATTATGTTGTTATGTATTAAGTTATTCATTTATTCAGCTTCTACTGCTTTTTCCTGTTAAGGGTCGAGGAAGTCTGGAGTCTATCCCAGCAACTATGGGCCTTAGACGGGGTACACCCTTGACAATAGCCAGTATGTCAAAGAAATACACAGACAGACAACCAATCACTCTTTTTGTGTGACCAATTCTCCATCTCATGTCTTTGCCAGAGTACCTGGAGAGAACCCACGTTAACACTGGGAGGACATGCAGACTCCACCCAGAGAGATTGTAGTTGGCCGGTCTGAGGATTGAACCCATGATCTCATTGTTGGGAGACGAGATTCCATAATATCGTTGTTTTGCCGATATAATGACGATATTATGGAATCACGTCGGTGTTCGTCCGCGTCCACGTCTGCAGATCCTAGCTGTGAACGCGATAACTCAAAAACGAATTGCCGGATCAGTATCACACAGGTACATACCATAAAGACGCAGAACTGTATCACTTTGGGTACTTCTTTGATGAATATGATTAAGTAATTAATTAATTACGGGCCAAAACTGTGAACGCAATACCTCAAAAAGTCTTTGCTGGATCTTTTTCAACTCTTTCACAGGTACATATCATGAAGATGCAGAACTGGATTGATTTTGGTACTACTTCGATTAATGACAAATAAATAATTCACAAATTAATGTTTTGATGCACATTGATCTGGGCAATTGTATACTTAATGTACATAGGCTCATTACAGAGGTCAAATAAAGAATGTGTCACGGGGGGCGTGGACAGGACCCAATTGCAACACACGACAACCGTTCAGAATGATCGTCTTTAATCAAGACACAAAAACACACTAATCCACAACAGAAAAAAACAGAAAACACCCTAACGAATACACCTGGCAGGTAATAGAGTCCAACGTTCAGGAAACAAGTCCATTAATCCAGTACCCCTGCGGGCGGAAAGTGCCACACGGGGATCCAGTTCAAGCGGCTCGTGGCCGGGGGAAGTCTGAGATACGCTCCTTGGTTCACGGGCCTGGCATACACCTGAGTCAATTAGAGTAATGAACCAGCACTGGTAGGGAGCACCGGGGCGCCTGATATACCAGTGCTGATTACTGTTAATGCTCTCCGGCTGTGGACACAGGTGTGCCGGAGTCTGGCGGGAAGCCGAGCCGTGAGGAGAGCGGTGGCCTGTGAAAAGCAGCGCTGGCCAAGGATTGCGAGTCCCCGGCCGTAAACCCGGGAGTGGACTAGGTCCGTCCAGGAGCGGCTGTGAGAGTTTCCGGCTGTAAATCTGGGAGCGATCTGTGAGTGGACCGTGATAGAACCCCCCCCCTCAAGGGACGGCTCCTGAAGTCTCCCCCAGACAGCCCCCAAAAATTTCCAGACGCCCACGGCTCCCCGGAGCGATAGCGCAGAGATCAGTACTCCTCGGAGCGATCCGTGTCCCCTCCCCCTCTCCTCCGGAACCCCCTCGGACTCATCCTGGTGCGTTCGCCTCCGGACGCCGGGCAACCTGCTGGGCAGTCGACATTCTGGACGGTTGGCCCGGATGTCGCTGGTGGAAAGCCCTGACAAGCTGAGGGTCCAGGATATGGCGGGCCCTCTCCTCAGGCCTGTAGCCTTCAGAAGTGCAGAGTGCAGAAGGCGACGCACCGTCTAGGTTGGCCCCCCGTCAATCATCCGCGGGGGAGGAGGAGGCGGAGTGGCCAGAACCAGGGAGCTCTGCGGAGCCGGCTTGATCCTGGACATGTTCAACGTTGGATTGATCCTCATGCTCCTGGGCATTTTGAACCGAACGGCCTTGACCCGCTCCTTGATTTCCCAGGTAAGTGTAGCGACCAGGTGCGACTCTGATAGGATTGTCTCTGCATCCAGAGCGGAGGCCTCCGACGAGGTGAACTGGCGGGAAAGTGCATCTGGCTTAGTGTTCCGGGAGCCCGGCCGAGACAGTTTAATATTGAAACGGGTAAAAAAGAGGGCCCACCTTGCTTGTCGGGAACCGAACCTTCGGGCCGAGCGCAGATATTCCAGATTCTTGTGGTCGGTCCAGACCAGGAATGGCTCCTTGGACCCTTCGAGCCAGTGTCTCCACTCCTCCAACACCAGCTTCACGGCCAACAGCTCCCTGTTTTTCCGATGTCATAGTTCCTCTCTGCGGGAGACAGGCGCCTGGAGAAGAAAGCGCAGGGGTGCACCTTGTTGTTGTCCGAGACCCGTTGTGACAATATGGCCCCCACCCCTACGTCCGAGGCGTCGACCTCCACCACGTACTGCCTTCCCGGGTCCGGAACCCGCAGAATGGGTGCCGAGGAAAACCGGCTCTTAAGTTCCGTGAATGCCGCCTCCGCCTCCGGACTCCACTGGTAGGGAACCCTTGTGGAGGTGAGTGCGGTCAACGGGGCGGCCACTGAAATATACTCGCGGATAAAGCGCCGGTAAAAGTTTGCGAATCCCAGGAAGCGCTGCCATTCCTTGCGGGATTCGATCGGTGGCCAGGCCGCCACAGCCTCCACCTTGGCCGGGTCCATAGAAATACTCCCCTGCCCGATAATGTAGCCAAGAAAGGCGACCGACTGGACGTGAAACTCGCACTTCTCTGCCTTAACAAAAAGAGAAATGGGAGAAAAGGCGCTGGAGAACAGTCTGCACATGCTGAACGTGTTCAGCTCTGGATTGGGAAAAAATGTAAATGTCATCCAGATAAACGAACACGTACTTATTAAACCCGTCCCGGAGAATGTCATTAACCAGAGCTTGGAAAACTGGGGGGCATTGGTGAGACCGAACGGCATAACGCGGTACTCGTAATGTTTAGTCAGGGTGTTGAAAGCCGTCTTCCACTCATCCCCCTCGTGGATCCGCACCAGGTGGTAGGCGTTGCAGAGATCGAGCTTGGTGAACACTTCAGAACAGCCCCCGTGGACCAATTGATTCGTGGGTTGTGCCGCAGCAGCCAAGGGTACTCCAGAACGAGGGGATGCTGCGGGGCCTGTAAGACGTGGAACTGGACCGTCTTGAAGTGGTCGCCCCCCAGGAGCAGCTGCATGGGCACCGTACGATGAGTCACTGTGGCCAGTGGCTGCCGTCCAATGCCCTCGTCACTACTGGCGGTGAAAGGGGCACCAAATCGATCTGTAGTCTTCGGACCAGACCCTCATCGATGATGCTGACATCGGACCCGGAGTCGATCAGCGTTGCGAGGATGTGGGACTGATTCCGCCACCCCAACCGGGCCTGGGTGATGGGGCGTCTATTTGGGGGATATAGGGTGGCCTGGCCCATCAGTGCCTCCCCGGGCCTGATGAGCCAGCCCTTTTTCCGGACACCGGGAGACTAGATGCCCCACCCTCCCACAGTAGAGACAGAGACAGGCGAGTCCGTCCCACCTGCATTGGCTCGGGGGACTCGTCTCGGTAATCGGGACCCGGCCGGTCCACCTCCGCTGCCCGGTGCGAACGTGGAGTAGTGTGCGGCTCCGGGGCTTCACGTCTCCTATCGCGCCGGCAGGCCTGGACCCGGTAGTCGAGCCTGGACGTCAGCTCGATGATCCCGTCCAAGGAGGTGGGGAGCTTGTAGGACACGAGTTCGTCCTTTATGTAACCTGCTAGACCCAGAAGAAAAGCGTCTACCTGGGCGGCCGAATTCCACTCGCACTGTCGCGCCCTGGTCCGGAAATCAATGGCATAATCCGCCACCGAGCGGACCCCCTGGCGTAGCCCCAGTAACCTTCCGGCCACGTCAGGTCCTCTGGTGGGAAAACTGAAAACCTTGCGCAGCTCGTCTGCAAAGGCCGCGAAAAGAGGAGCACGCGGCTGTGTTGTGCTCCCACTCTGCGGTTCCCCAATGTCTGACCCGCCCTGTCAGAAGGTTGATAACAAACGCCACCTTGACGCTTTCGGAGGAGAAGGTGTGCGGTTGCAGGGCAAATGTGATCGAGCAGTTTGTCAGGAAGGGGTTACAATCCCCGGGGTCACCTCTGTACCGCTCTAGTGCCCCCACCCGGGATTCCGGCCCGAACCCTCCCGGAGGGACCTGAATCACGGGGCCCGGATTCGCCGGGGTTGGCGCTGCCGAAGTTGAGAGCTGAGTGACGGCAATGGCTGGCTGCTGAACTTGTGTGACCAACACCGCCAGGGTCCGTTCATTTGCTGACGCGGTCTGCCGCGCCTCGGCGGCTGCTTGGTTCACGGGACTGGCATACACCTGAGTCACTTAGAGTAATGAACCAGCACTGGAAGGGAGCACTGGGGCGCCTGATATTCCAGTGCTGATTGCTGTTAATGCTCTCCGGCTGTGGACACAGATGTGCAGGAGTCTGGCGGAAAGCCGAGCCGTGGGGAGAGCGGTGGCCTGTGAAAAGCAGCGCTGGCCCAGGATTGCAAGTCCCCGGCCGTAATCCCGGCACCCCTATGGGACCCTGGACACACTTACTTTAGCAGAGAGCAATGAAACATGGTACAATGATTCTCCACAGTGTACCCAACATAAAATATTATTATGACCCCACCCTACAACAAACAGGAAGTCAGCCATTTTGAATTGAATTTTGGAGGTAAGGTATATTTGACAGCCTCTAACTTGCACATACTTTGCCCGATTAGGCTCAAACCTAAAATACCTAACTAGGCCTTTGCTGTCGTCCCTGATAGCAAGGTGTATATCAGCGAAACGGCCCCATACGTCTCCCACAAACGTCTGCCACAACTGTCACCAACGGGCACCTTAATCAGACATTGTGTGATTTCTAAGGCTTTTAATATTGTTAATGAGCAATTAGGAGGCCCAACCCCCAAACTGTTTGTGAAGAATAGTTTTGCCAAATTTTGAAAAGTCCCTAAAACTACATTCTTCTTTCAGTCTATAGGGGGCGCTATAGAGGTAACTGCCATCATATTAGTCAGATGTGTTCAGGGCCAGAGGGTAATTAGGTGTTTCAGGTTTGAGCCTAATCGGGCAAAGTATGTGCAAGTTAGAGGCTGTCAAATAAACCTGACCTCCCAATTTCAATTAAAAATGGCCAACTTCCTGTTTGTTGTAGGGTGGTGCCATAATAATATTTTATGTTGGGTACACTGTGGAGAATCACTGTACCTGTAACATGGGGGGTGCTATAGAGGCATTCTTTATTTGACCGCTGTAATGTGCCTATGTACATTAAGTATACAATAGCCCAGATCAATGTGCCAAAATTCACGGAATTTCGTTTATATTCAGCAGGATTATTGGCCCAATAAATGTGCATCAAAACATTAATTTGTGATGTATTTAATTGTCATTAATCGAAGATGTACCAAACTCAATCCAGTTCTGCATCTTCATGATATGTACCTGTGTGTTGAAAAAGATCCAGCAAAGACTTTTTGAGTTATTGCGTTCATAGATTTGGCCCATTATAAATAAATTACTTAATTATTATTCATCAAAGAAGTACCCAAATCGATACAGTTCTGCGTCTTTATGGTTTGTACCTGTGTGCAAATGTTGAAAATGATCCGGCAATTCATTTTTGAGTTATCGCGTTCACAGCTAGGATCTGCGGACGCGGATGCGGACCGACGTGATTCCATAATATCGGCGACACGCTGTTTTCGCCAATATAATTAAGGTGTCCATTAGTTGTGCCAGACGTATGGAGGCGTTTCGCCGATATAAACCTTCCTGTTAATGACGACAGCGTGGGCCTAGTTTAATTACCAGATTTGGATGATATCAATTCAGGTCTGGATATTTTGTAAACATGTTTTGGAAGGCTGTTTCCTATAGTTTTGTATAAAGTAAACTAAAAAAACATGGAAGTAACAGCCATAAAATATGGACAAATTGTAGTAAAGATAATATTGTGAGACTTTTTGAATTGGCTATTCTTTCTTTCACTGTTTTTAAACCTAAATAAAAAAGTAATCCTGCACAACATGTTAACATCGTCCATCTATAGGCCAAGACCGATATCAGTCAACCTTATGAATCAGTTGCTACCAATGTTGAGCTGATACCAATGTGCATTCTTAGTTTTTGTTGTTTCATATTCAGTGTTGTACTGTACATAATAGTGCTTAATAATACTTACTTATTCTGCATCATGTTCATTATGACCCAGTCTGAAGGGTAGACGTTTTCTCCAATGAGGTTTTTAAACATAATAAATGTTTCCATTAGAAAATCCTGTGAGAGACAGAAAAAGAAAAGGGATTTTTAAAATGAAAAACTGTTATTTTTCTCACCTCCAAGATAAAATGTTGTGGAGTTTTTAATAGCACTGGGGCTAAAACAGGCTTGGAGGTTTTTAAGGCCAATGTGACTATGATGCATTGAAGGTGAAGTTGATAATACTTCTGTGTATAATAATTATTCATGTTTAGAGGGTTATTATAAAATGGAATAAAACTTGGTGCCACAATTAACAGGTATTGTATCTACCTGTACCCATAAAATGTAATTGATGTGATCATATTTGTCAAAATATGAAATATTGGTAGTAACGTTTGTTCCCATTGCATGTAATGAAACCATTAATTTATCCGACCATTGTATTAACAATTCATATTTTGACCAAGCAGTGTTTGCTTTATGTGCCTTCAGATGACCTCTCTCTCAAAAGAGGTCATCTGTTGAAATATGACAGAAATATGAAAAGAAAAATGTATTGGTACTGTCATTGTTAGTTCTGCTTGATGTGCTAAGTGTACTTATTTACAATTCTTTTGAGATGTCTTTCCTTTGAAATCCTTACTGAAATGTTGGCCTATTGTTAAGAAAATATATTGTCTGGCAGAATATTCCCCCTCCAAACCAGCCTTGATACAACTTTGAACATGTGCGATTCAAGTTCAAACTTTTCCAATTAAAATCACTTAAGGAGCTACAAGAATACTTAACAGTTAAAATGGTTAGCGTCTACAGTACTGTGCAAATGCAAGAAAGTAGCAATGCGTTTAAAGGGGCCCAAACTGCAAAGTGAGCAAGAAATTATGAATTGTTGGTGTGGATCTGAAACACCGTCTGGAGCCAAGATTTTCATAGTCTCACAAAGATTAGGTCAAACATCAATGTTGTCTGTCTGGGATTAGCATAAAGAGACAAAAAAAATGGGAGCAGCCTACAACTACTGATGAAGTGGAGGAGAAAAAACAGCCCTGTCCTTAAAAGTGTATAGAAGTAGACTTTATAAGGTAAAGTGAGGTCACATGAACACTTAACTACAGTAAATATATAATATCTATTTACCAAATCATTCAATCATTTTATATATCTTTGAAAAGTCCTGTTGCAGTAGTCATTCCGGACCATATATCGCATGTATAAAAGAAAAAGGAAAAATCGCTTGCATTAAAGGGTTAAAAAGCATTTGATTTGGGATCAGTAGAATGCAGCCCCATACTAATCTGGTAGAAGATACTATAAAAATACTGCTTTGAGGGGGGACTTACTGAGAGCTTAGACCTATAACATGAATGGGATTTAGCCTCCTCCACGACTTGTTGGCAGCGACTGATGTGCATCCCTTAGGAGTCACTATCACCGAGAGCAGGCTCAGGGCTATGACTAACTCAAATTCAATTTCATAGTACATTGTGAAAGGGAAAAAACATTTTACTAACAGAACTAATCTATCTTTTCATTTTGTAGAAAAGACTTGGAGTGCAGCTACAAGTTTAAACATCATTGGTTTTGAAGGTTTGAAGGAGAATGATAGTTACAGGTCATAATAACTAGAAAATGATACAATTGGCTTTGTGTAAGAAGAATGGGAAGGTAAACATAACAAAAAAAAAATACAATGAGATTTTAAATTAAATCAAACTAGAATCCATTATTTCATTCTATGGGTGGCAGCTTTTGCCTAATTAGTCAAAGTAAATTTCAAACTGGAAAATAGTTGCACAATAATGAATGCACAATTTCCAGCTCAATTTCAGTTCCTAACTGTTCATTCTTTTCAAAATTAAAAAAATTCACTGTGTAAAACTGTGCATAGAAGGACCTCAAATATTCCATTCCATATTCCATTGCAAAGTAAAGACTGGGCAAAATTAATTAATTTTTGAGACCAGTGCATATCATTACCATGTTATCATGTATTGATGTTTATTTGATATGTATATGTGTATGTTTGATACGTAAATACTTATAAAGATATGCATAAATAACTAAAAACACATGTTAGATGTCTGTATTGTGGTAAAATGCACACCTGGTTACCAATTGCACTGCACTTTCACTACAAAAGTCATTCGAGGTGAGCAAATCTCAGTGTGTATGAATATCCAGCCAATAGTTGCCTATAATAGCCCCCTGCCTGCAGTGGACACATAGAGCCAGATTGTCTTGTATGTATCCGACACTGACTCCATGATAAGGCTGAACTCACCACCACATCACTCCTTATCTTCCCGAAAGTGCTGATCAGATGTGTGTAATGATAGTCATCCATCTGCCTCAGAGTAGCCGTCATGGCCGCCACGAAGCTTCCCTGCAGAAAACAGAAGAACAAAGCTATTGAAAGTACAGTCGAAACAAAATTAGATCAAATTACCCATGAATTTACAGCGGGGAAGAATTACAGTTTTGAAAATGTATAGTTGACCACAAAGGGAACAATTTTATTCACAGAGTTGGGTCAATTTGCCAGATATTTTCTTGTGATGTGGTATGGGTACAAATAGGGCTACAAAGGCTATTTCAAGTAATAATTGTACATTAGACCTGGTTTTGTCCTGGTTTCGAAATTGGTTCAGTCCTGGTTTAATCTTGATATAATCCTTGTTTTGTCATCATTTAGCTATGCATTTGTTGTCCATTATTCCCCATTTTGATTTCTAGGTTAAAACCACATTTAGCCCCATTTTAGACTTGACTTAGACTAGTGTTAAAGTTGGTTAAAATGATACTATGAACACCAAAACATGTGGTGGTACTTGCTGTGAAAAGAACCAGTTCATTATTCTGTACTTGCAATAGCCTTAATGTCCTGTATAGGGAAAAATTGAGATGTGTGGTAGGCTAGGTGAATAGAGGTGAGCGCTGCCAGTCAAAATGTCAGTCAATGTCTGGACTAGGTCTGACACTTACAACAAGTAAACGGATTACCAGGAAATCTATAGTGACATGAACCTTTGATAGACTTATTCAATGCATTTTTTTCAATATCTATCACATCATAGCTTCATTTGGGATTCAGGTAATACACAAAGGACGATTTACATATCAAAAACAAAAGATAAGGAAAAAACACAGCATAAATCAAACTTAAGTAGTGACATAGTTTGAATACATTATTGCAGTTGCCTTGTGCCCCATCACCCCAACTGCTCATCAAAGAATAAAATGCTGGGAAAGATAAGAAAAGCAATTAAAAGTGTATTGTCACAGATTCATGGAAGCACGAGCAGGTTAATAATCCGGGTAAGTCTGATAAGGCTTTAGATGAAGAGCTACAGGTGACTGATAATCTCCGACTCCATGCACCTTAAGGTCACACGCCAATGCAAAAACCTTCACCTTTGGGTGCCGAGTATGTTCATTTTTTGCAGGTTTACACTTAAACCCCCCCCCCCCCCCAAAAAAAAAATCATACAATTTTGCCATGTCAGTTAATTACTAAACTGGAAATGTAAATTTAAAACAGATTCACCACAATGGTCACATTGCAAAAAATACAATGTAAAGTAATGGACGATTTAAAGCTACCATATATTATATATGCTCTTTTTAGTCTTTAAGTCTTTTTAGCTGTTTTAACTTTGTTTTAAGTGAGGCCACAGTATTTTTGGTGTTAATTCTCCTCATTCATCCAGGCCTCCAAATTCTTCAAATGTTTTATCTGACCCTATGATGAAAAGGTTGGAGGAGAGTCCCTGCCTCAGGTGGAGGAGTTCAAGTATCTTGGGGTCTTATTCACGAGTGAGGGAAGGATGGAGCGTGAGATTGACAGGCGGATCGGTGCAGCCTCTGCAGTGATGCTGTCATTGTACCGGTCTGTCGTGGTGAAGAAGGAAGCGCTCGATTTACCGAACAAATCTACGTCCCGACTCTCACCTATGGTCATGAGCTTTGGGTCATGACCGAAAGGACGAGATCTCGGATGCAAGCGGCCGAAATGAGTTTTCTCCGACAGGTGGCTGGCCGCTCCCTTAGAGATAGGGTGAGGAGCTCAGTCACTCGGGAGGAGCTCAGAGTAGAGCCGCCTCTCCTCCACATCGAGAGGAGTCAGCTGAGGTGGCTCGGGCATCTGTTTCGGATGCCCCCTGGACGCCTCCCCCGGGAAGTGTTTCAGGCAGGTCCCACAAGAAGGAGGCCCCGGGGAAGACCCAGGACACGCTGGAGGGATTATATGTCTCTCGGCTGGCCTGGGAAAGCCTTGGGATTCCTCCGGAAGAGCTGGAGGAAGTGTCTGGGGAGCGGGAAGTCTAGGCGTCCCTGCTTAGACTGCTGCCTCCGCGACCCGGCCCAGGATAAGTGGAAGAAGATGGATGGATGGATGATGTAAAGTAGGTAATCTGTCATATTTATTATTTTTACTCCAGTCCCTCCCATGGCCTCTACAGAACCATCAGCGTTTGTGGGTTACCACTTTGACCAATAAGAGTAAAGTCATTGATTGGTGCGGTAGCTCACACAAACTGATTGGATGTTGCTGTAGAGGCCAGAGGAGGGACTAAAAAAAAGTCAAGCATATTTTTACATTTGAACAATTTTGGATTTTTGGAAACTGAAGCTGGCCTCCATACTCCAAACTAAACCTGTCAAGAAACATTAACCACCAAAACAGAACAGTAACTTTGTATTCAATACAATATAGACATACTACCAACTGACTTAAACTAGTAACTTTCAGAATCCCCCATTTAGTTTGAAACAACTATAGCCTGTACAGTCCTCCTCCAGTGCATGCAAGTCATCTTCAGAGGTATTTCTCTGAAGGCCACAGGTTTAACTGGAGAACCACTTGTCGAGCTGTAATTAGGCCTGACATATCCACAGAGAACGGTTGCTCTCTGTGTATGTCTCTTTGCTTTATTGATAGATGAATGGAGTGTGTACATAAAAAGGATGGAGGAGGACATCCAATGAATCATAATTTAGACATTTATTATTTATGCTTCATTCACTTTTTTCTTGTCTTGGGGTAAAAAAAAAATAAAAGTTGATAATGGTTTGACTTTCTCTTGCTGTAATGCTCCACACAAACTGATGAATTATTAATAAAGTAAACAGTTTCTGCTTTTCTACGACACAAAGGGTGAGAAACTTTCAACTTTTCCAAAATGTTAGGTTACCTGCCACAAATATAGATGAAGATCCCACAGAGAAAATAATTTGGAAGTGTGAAGAGGCATAATATTTAGGGCTGTCAGCGTTAACGCATATAAAAAAAATTCAAAAAAACACAAAAAAGAAAATCATGATTAATCGTGATTAATCACAGCCCAAATGTGTGATTAACCTGATCTGAAAATGTATTGATTGATAGCGTTATTAATATTGCAATTTAGAGTCTACCAAACCTAGTGCATCTGAGTGGTTTAAATATAAACTGTGCAACTTTCTATAATACGGAATTGTATCTTGTGTTGTAGACTTACTATACGTACTACTAAGGTAAATTTTTCAACCATTTTATGCTATATTGTCATTGCTTATATGTTCGTATAAGATTTTGTAGCTAAATAAAGCACACCAGAAAGACCAATTGTTTTTTTGAACTTGCCAACAAACTGAGCACAGCTGAAGGTGAAGCACACTATTTTTCTAACCTACTTCAGGCGTATACATAAAATAATCTTGTCATGTCATTTTTAGGCAGGCGGGGGCGTGTTATAAGACTTGTTTGAGCCCATAAAGCTACATTTTTCTTCATTTCAGATCAATTTCACTGCATCTCACCAGTGTTAGTGTGTGGGACAGGCGTATTCCCTTCTGGCTGGGCAGTCAATTAATTAATAAAGGCACCAAAGGCTTCAAAGATGGCAACAGTCTTAGAAGTTGTACGGTGCCTGTTACACAACTCCCCCTTTAGCATGCAGACTGGAGCAAGAGCTGGAGGATATCTCATGCATCACTGGTTTCGTCTGATTTTTCTCTACGTCATCTTTAGCTGTGAATGAATATCTGAAAACGATAGCCTTAAGCGTAGAATTTATACAATGTGATTCATAAAGAAATTTACTGGAAGTTTTCAAGCTGACATGACAACATACAAGTATACAATATAGATTGTACTGTATTGTGTGTGTTTCTAAAGCTATGATACAATTACTTTTACTACTTTGGCTTGCTCCGGGAAGTAATTATTGTGCCTGTCCCAAGCACGGACAAATGAATAAAGGTAGTAAGGCGGACAAAATTGATGATCAACAAGATTATTGGACCAATACAGACTGTTCTAATGGCAACATCTGAAGGGAGCATCTGAAAGAAGTTCTTCATGTGTACATCCATGGCCTGCTACTTTGGTTTGGTCTGGGATGTAATTATTGTGCCTGTCCCAACCACGGACAAATGAATACGGTAGTAAACTGATTGACTGTAGGACCACCAGAGATTATTGTAATGGCGACCCTTTGAAGGGACCTTTTTCAACTTTCTTCTGTAATAGTTTGTTAATTAGCCATTCAAAACATTCAACATAAAATGCAATGTATCAAACACTGTATTATTGTATGCCTTGAGTGATTTTCACAGCAATTAACAGTAGCTAAGTTTAGCTTCTAAGATGTGCACATGCTTTGAGAAGAAGATCCATGGCTCGAGCTTCATGGGTTTTATAGTTTTACCGTGTCTTAGCCTCCTCTGTCATACAATTGCTGTGTATTACAAGCTCTCAAAGGCCATTTTTATATATTGTATCAATGTATTGAACCAGCCCCGTCACCATGGCAATAAATTTAAGGACAAAGAGATGCAAAAGAAGGAAATCAAATAAAGCCAGCTCAGAACAGAGGGAATCAGGGGAATTGTCAACCTCTCGAGGGTCCATCAATTCCCATTTTGATGAGATGCTGAGTGTGCCACAAGACAGAAAGTAATAGAAACAATATTAAAAGGTGAATGTAGCTTAAAAAAACTGCTGAATATACTATATACCACTTTGAATATACTATATACCACCTATACTGAATTTTGTATTGTGTCTTTTTCTGACTTAATTTCAATGGTGTACTTCATTTGTAGCATTTAAAAAAGGGTAAATGCCGACAGCAAGGTGTACATAGCAAAATGCCCCCATATGTCTGCCACAACTGCTATGGCACCAACAGGCATCTTAATCAGACATTGTGTGATTTTTTAGGGTTTTTTATATTGTTGGTGTATTTGACTTTGATTTGTCTGGATGATTGTGAAGGATGTGTTTTGCCAAATTTTGTACATTTCCCTTAAACTACAGTGTTCTTTCAGTCTATAGGGGGCACTATAGCGGTAATTGGCATCATATTGGTCACATGTGTTCAGGGCCGGGGGGTAATTAGGTATTTTTTATTTGGGGCGGCAGTGGCGCAGTGGGTAGGCCCTCGTCTTTCAACCAGAGGGTCGTGGTTCAAGTCCCCGTCCGAGCGCACACTGTCGTTGTGTCCCTGGGCAAGACACTTAACCCACATTGCCTATGAATGAATGTGGTTGTGTGATTGGTGGGGCCATAGGCGCAAACTGGCAGCCGCTTCTGTCAGTCTGCCCCCAGGGCAGCTGTGGCTACACAAGTAGCTTACCACCAACGGGTGTGACTGTGGAGTCTTTGAGTGTTGAGAAAAGCGCTGTATAAAACGAATGCATTATTATTATTTCAGGTTTGAGCCTATTCGGACAAAGTATGTGCAAGTTAGGGGCTGTCAAATATACCTGACTTCACCATTTCAATTCAAAATGGCCGACTTCCTGTTTGTTGTAGGGTGGGGTCATAATAATATTTTATGTTGGGCACACTGTGGAGAATCACTGTACCAAGTTTCATTGGTCTCTGCCAAAGTACGGGTGTTCAGAGTCCCATGGGGTCATAAACATGGGGGCGCTATAGAGGCATTCTTTATTTGGCCTCTGTAATTTGCCTATGTACATTAAGAATACAATTGCCTGGATCAATGTGCCAACATTCATACGATTTGTTATTTTCAGCAGGATTAATGGCTCAATTAAAGTGCTTCAGGGCATTAATTAGTTCATTAATTGTGATTAATCGTAAAAGTACTAATCTCAATGCAGTTCAGCGTCTTCATGATATGTAGCTGTCTAGAAAATTTGAAAAAGATCCCGCAAAGACATAATTTCGTTGTTTCGCCGGTATAAAAATCTTAGAGGACGTACTAGAATAATTGCAAGATGTATTGAATAATCTTTTATACTGGCATCCATTATACTGGATATGAAATGGCAATCAAACATCCCAGGTAATCAGAAATGTGTTATCAACCAATCTTAATTTAATGGCATGACAGCCAAATATTTCACATCGTAAAAAGATTAATTTATCTTCAGTTTTCAAAGATATGCCCCAATCCTCCCATTTTAAATCAATAGACAGAATATTAGCTGCAATAGACAGAAATACCTATGGTTGTAATTTGATGATGATAAAGAATCTCTTTGCTTTGCCGCATGACTTTCTGACCCAAATTTATAATCATGCCATTTCAGATCATTATTTTAGATCTCAACAGGGCAATACAGGAGTCATTTAAAATCTCCCATTAATCAAAGTAGAAAATATAGTGAATCCATTATCCAGCTAAACAACACAAAACTAAAACTAAAAAAATGATGATCGATCAAGGTGTCCGTCAGAGCGGATTTCTGAAAAGACGGTATCCATCTTAGGCTCGAAGCAAATTAGGCAGGATCTCGGCAGGAAATGAAAAAGTAGTGATTATGCAACGGTCTCCTCATCGAAACACCTTCAATAATTCATCTCACTTTACAGACTGACGGCAAAGAGGAAAATTGATGTTTGTTCTAGAAGGGAAGGCTTGCCCTACAAATACAGCACTGGCTTAAGAGTTTAATTAGATAAAGAAGCAGTACAGTGGCATATACTATAGGTAATTTCAATTCAATTTCAATTCAATTTTATTTGTAAAGCCCCATATCGCAATAAGTTGCCTCAGAGGGCTTCGCAAAAAGAGATGTAAACAATAAACAAGGTCATTGCAAACAGTACCACAGTTAATAGACAATCAATAAACACACAAACAAAAGGACTTCCCCTGTCCTTAGACCCTCCATCGCGGTCAGGAAAAACTCCATTTATGGGAAAAAGAGAAACCTTAGGGAGAACCACAAGATAGAGGGATCTACTCCCAGGACGGACAGGCTGTAGATGTGTCCAGGACTGATGGATGAGGTCTTGGTTTAGATGTGGGATTGTCCTAGGTGGTACTTGGTGTGAAAAAGTTGAGAACCACTGTACTATAAAAATCTAAACTAATTTAAAATCAAAAATGTAAAGCGGTTCTCAATGGTTGTACTGGAGAAAAACAAACCAGCTGTAATGAAAGTTGTACTAAAACAATATTCCACGGTATCAGAGTATATAGGAAATGCATATAAAGTGGGGTACAACCCAGCCCTAATACTTATCATGCCATACTGCAGATCATTTCATCCAACAACACAGAAGTTAAGCAAGCAATAGTCACACTGCAAAGATATGGAGGCTTGAGTCACACAAAAGGAAAGAGAGACGTGTTAAGCCTGGGATATGTGCACAAGTTCATCTGTATTCTCTACAATTTGTCCTCTCACTTTGGGAAGCCGCAAAGAAACGGTGCAGCTGAAATTCACACAGGCATTTTACATCAATGAAAGGTAAAATGATCCTTCATATTTAGCCACATTTTTATACATTGTGTTTTTGATCTTTATAAGGTTTCCAATGGTGAAATTCAGTCAGAAATGGTATTCTGCAGGCCTTTATTATGTATCTGAGCCAATATTGCCTTTTTTATCATCCCAAACCAGTCTCTGATCCCTGGCATATTTACCCACAGAACTGCCGCTCACTGGAAATTGTATCATTTTCAAACCATTCTCTAAACACTAGACGATTTCAGAAATACTCAGAAGAGTCCACCTGGCACCTTCTACACCATGTTTAAATCAACTCTGCTATACCAAACTCACTGGCTGAGATAGATTTACTTTGTTTCTCACCAGATCAACATTCAACATTCATTCATTGTTAATAAAAAAAAAATACAATTGTCATCACAATAGTCAACACAAAAAAGTCCTTGTGCTTAATTCATTTAACGATCAAGTAAATAGGTCTATCTAATAAAGTGGCCAGTGAATCTAAATTTGCCAATCTGTTCTCGCTCCAGTACCCGAGAACTACATCTATCATGGTCTCCTTGTTGTCAATGGAGCACACAGGCACATAAGCCAAAGGAAGCGAGGTGCTGGAAAGGTTTGGCCACTTGAACACACTTTTCACAGAGGCTTGTCAGAGAGAGGCAGAGCTGACACTGGCAAGCTGCTTGGCCCCTGCTGCACAATCCCACATCAGGTCCATTTGGCTCCAGCTCTATACCCTGGAGGAGACAGGTGGGTGGGTCAGAGAACCTGTTAGAGCCAGCTCAAAGCATTCACACTTCAGTGTCATCTTGTAGAGGATTAAAACAAATGACTACATCAGCAACTTTAGGCCTTAGGCGGGGTAAGTTATGTGACAGAGTGGTTAGTTGCAGGGTTGAAACAGAGACATAACCGTGCAATCGTTCACTCTCACTTTGATATAGGGGTGTGTGATACGGTGATATGAAGTTATGGTGATCTGCTAATCTAGGAAGCTTGTTGAAATCAGTGCATTCATTTATGCTCTGCTCTTTACAGTCAGTAGTCATCTGTGTACGGAAAAAAATACTGAACTGAACTAATCAAATTGGGATATATTGATTCACTAGAGGTGATTTACATAACAAAGACATCATCAGAGCAACTGGCCATGAGGCACTTTCTCTCACAAATACACCATCACTCTCCATTTCCTTCAACATATGCCAACATTTCTACAGTAAACCAGGCCATAACACAAAAAAAGGGTCACTTTGTCCAAGGCCAAGCAAAAAATGGCAAATAATGACTATTGGGCTCCAGTAAGAAGTCTAATCCGTGGTGCATCCTTCAAGGGCACAGAGCAGATTGGCCAGTCCTCATGTTAGAAAAGGTCAAAACAGGCTTTAAATAGTGTGTCCAGATACAGGGCACATTTAGAATTAGCCTTCGGTGGTCAATCAGCCTCGGGCAGAGCACAGGGAAAATCATACGTTTGACAGAAAAATAACTGAAAAAAATATGAGATATCATTAGACACAAACTGATTTCTCAGATATAGTACAAAGCATACCAAGTGAATTAGATTTGCAAATCATAATTTCTGTGATTTATAAATTGGAGGTAAAAGATTATCCTAGCGAACACGGGAGTGAAGTTTTTAATTTTGTAAACTATATATATACTGTACATTTACAATATAATGGGACACATTTTATGTATGCTTCAGGGCTGAACACCTTTGATTTTAATTGGTAAGTGATGTTATCGTTTTCATGATTTATTAGTAGTCAACTTGATAACAGACAGTAGAACATATAGACAAAGAAAATGATGACAGGTGTTTTTAAAATTGCTACCAAAAATCACACAGTTCACGTTTAAGCCCATTTAGTGCAACATAGGGGTTTTATCAAACCAGTTGCTAACAGATGCCATTCTTTAAAAATAATCTAGTATCCAGACTCTGGATCACTCCCAAAATCTAATCAATTGTTCCTTGTGTCATTTCTGACCTTCCCCAAATAAAATTCATCCAAATCTGTTCAGTAGTTTTTGTGTAAAGTTGCTTACCCCCTTTACCCACTCGGTGGAGGTAAAAATGTCCAAAGGTACAAGCCAAACTGATAGCACAAGATTAGATCTGCTTACCCAAATATAGGTATTACCTCAATATAAATGTCTTTCATTCAATTACATTTTTCCGGAATAATACAGTTTTAAGCAAATTTGCATTTACTTTGCAACTGATGAAAAGAGCAAAAGTGCAGAGCAGATGGGACAGACTTACAGTTTTACTTCTGACTCAGAGAGAGATACACAGAGAGAGAGAGATACAGAGAGAGAGAGAGATAGAGATATAAAGAGAGAGAGAGCGATACAGAGAGAGATACAAAGAAAGAGAGAGAGAGAGACCGAGAGCGATCGATACAAAGAGAGAGAGAGACACACAGAAAGAGAGAGACACAGAGAGAGAGATACACAGAGAGAGAGAGAGAGAGAGAGAGAGAAACACAGAGACACAGAGAGAGAGATACACAGAGAGAGAGAGAGAGAGAGAGAGAGAGACAGCGAAATAAAAGACGACAATGAGCACCTCATCAATTGAAAGTTGTACTCAAAATTGCCACTACTCTTATGACTGCTGAGAAAACCCAACTACAGTGAATCTAGCTTACTCCATCTAACTTCTTAAATAGACCTGACATTCAACTTTTATTTACTCTATGCATCAAACTGAAGAAAAAATAATACCAAAAAGGCTTGCTAGACTCCGATGACAAAAAATGTATTTGATTATTTTGAAGCACTGTTGATGTAAATATTACAAAATGCATGCTTGAGGCATCATAGAAAAAATATTTGGGAAGGTAACTTAATTAAAAGCACTGGGGTGCAAACAAATCCAGACAATGTTTTATTTATGCTTCTCATTTTGAAGCTTGCTGCAACAAGAGATTTCGGACTCAGTCTCACTGAATGTCTAACACAAGTGTGTATTTTGCCAGTTCACTACAACAACTAGGCCTACGTTGTCGCCCCCCGACAGCAAGGTGTATATCAGCATAACGGCCCCATACGTCTGCCCCATACGTCTGCCCCATACGTCTGCCCCATACGTCTGGCACCGGCACAACCTTCACCGTCGTCTAACGGGCACCTTAACCAGACATTGTGTGATTTCTAAGGGTCTTTATATTGTTAACAAGTAATTAAGAGGCCCAGCCCCCAAACCATGACAAACATGGGAAGGGTCTATTTGACTTTTTTGATTTTTTGTCTGGATGTTTGTGAAGAATATTTTTGCCTAATTTAGTAAATTTCCCTAAAACTACAATTTTCATTCAGTCTATAGGGGGGGCGCTATAGAGGTAACTGCCATCATATTGGTCAGATGTGTTCAGGGCTGGGTTCTTTATTTGACCTCTGCAATTTCACTGTGCCAAAATGCATGTGATTTTCTTCATGTTCAGCAGGATTAATGGCTCAATTAATGAATCATTAATTAGTTATTTTTTTTAATTGTCATTAATCGTAGAAGTACCAAACTCAATCCAGTTCAGCATCTTCATGATATGCAACTGTCCAGAAAAGTTGAAAACGATCTGGCTTTTTGAGTTATTGTGTTCACAGTTTAGGTCATTACAGGCCCTACCCCCAAACCATAACCAACATGGGAAGGGTCTATTTTTCTTTTTTTATGTTTGTGAAGGCTGTTTGAGAAATTTTGTAAATTTACCTAATAATACATTCGTCTTTCAGTGTATAGGGGGCGCTATAGAGGAAACTGCCATTATACTAATTAATTGTCATTAATCGTAGAAATACCAAAATCAATCCAGCTCGGCATCTTTATATGTACGTACCTGTGTGCAAAAGTTGAAACTGATTCGGCAATTCGTTTTTGAGTTATTGCGTTCACATGTAGGATCTGTGGACCAAGGTGATTCCATAATATCGTCGTTTTGCCAATGTTGAAGGGCAATTCAATTCAATGGCCTAACAGATTGTACAATGGTATGTTAAACCTTGGTTTCACAAAGTCTGAGTATACCACACCATACTGTATGGTAAACTTTGAAGAGTGGGAAGGTTATGAGCACTTAGCAAGAAACAGGCCATTATCCTCAAGGACAGAACAAATATAATTTTAAACCTTATAGTACATCTTTAAAACAACTTATAGAAATGTACAGAACAAACCCTTTCCATCAAAATGAATTATTTTTTCATAAAGTGTACGTCCTTCTAAAAATGAAGAGGTAAATGTGTGTGTGTGTACTGTTAATTACATGTCTTTACTCTGACTTCAATAGTGTAATATAAAAGGGTACTAAACTGAAGTGGCATTTGAAGATTAGACCAGACAGTTAGTAGAGTGTCATGGCTGCTGACTCTTGTCCCCAAAAAGCCAAAATTCAGCCAAGGTCCCAAGCTCGAATAAACGGAGGGGCTTGTGCCAAAGTGGCATGCAGTAAAAACCTACAGGAAAACATGATGCTTTCATGCAGTGCCATCTTCAATCATAAAAATATAGTGGTTTTATAGTGGTTCACTTGAGTGAGCCTGATTACACGTATTTTCCAGTCCTGAAGTGATGCGCCAAACACTGAGCACGATATAGGTGTGGATTGACCAATAAGAGTCTGTTACACACCACAGATGAGGACCTGAGACCGGACACCCTCAAGCGCCTGGCGCTGAGGTAAGACAATCAATACCACGGTCACTTCACTGATTCGCCACTGGAGTATTAATCTGAGAAACAGTTTGCTTACACAGGCACATTGTTGAGCAGATTCCAATAAAAAAGCCACAAAGACTATTTGTACAGCACAAAGAGTGGACAGTACACCTGCTCCCCAGTGAGACCCTACCATACCAACATATACAATTAACCTATAGTTCAGATGTGAAAAAATAAGACAAGCCATTGTGGTGTCCCAAGATCTAATGTATATGAACATAATACAGATTCTTCTAATGACTTAACTCTATCATATTAAATCGAGTTTTTTAAAGCGATCTAATGAAAAAAAAAAAAAAACAATTTCATGTAAGTTTAGCTGTTGATCTTTCCAGGAGCTGAAAATGCTTGGTGAAACCCCACCTTGCTACTACTTTTCATTGTTTGCACTGGCTGTAGAAGTGAAGTAAGTAAAACCAGCAGACAGAAAGGGTCATGCAAGGCTCATTGTTTCAGCTGAGAGAAAGCAAAAGCTCCCAAATTTTTATACATTTATGAATACATGAAATCCTAATCTAGAGGGTAAAAAAAGTCCCTAAAGCAGGCTGTCGCTCTACGGTGAAGGCAGAATAGAAGATGTGTTGAAGATGTGAAACAATCCCGTCTCATAAAACTGTGAGTGCACTGTTTATAGCACTTTGCAGAGGAGCGAGATGAGAAAATGAAAGGAAAAAAAGGCTGGGCTAACAGAGCTGATAATCTGGTACTCTATAGAAACCAATTGCCCTAAAACACTTAAGTAAAATCATAATTTATTTTAAATGCTTACACAAACTACTTGGAAGGGGCATTTCATTTTGATAGTTGAATGAATGACTGAATGAAATGTAATGTATTATCCAGGGTGGACTCTGCCTAAGGCCCATAGTTGCCGGAACTACCCTAACATGTACATTAAAACATGGTCTGAAAAGTCAAGCTACCCGAGTATAACTTATGAAAAAAATGTAAACAATTTCTAGTTTATTTATTACTATTTGATCTAGTAATGTGCCAGTGGGTAAAGCGCTCGTCCTTCAACCAGAGGGTCGGTGGTTCAAGTCCCCGTCCGAGCGCACACTGTCGTTGTGTCCCTGGGCAAGACACTTAACCCTCATTGCCTATGAATGAATGTGGTTGTGTGATT